>JACXGM010019352.1:0-18450 GCA_016801145.1 Umbra pygmaea
AAGATCAGTTCATTCAAATGCGCTACATGAACTGTTGGCCGCAGCATAAAGTAGCAACCTAATCTGAACAGTGACTTTGGTTCCAATATTATAGGTTCTGCTTTTGTGGGCTCCGCGGGTCATCGGGGCGACTTGCACCAGGGGGGACTTGCCAGGGACGGCTTGGACCCCGCCAAAACTGCTTGCAGTTCTAGTTATAATTGTTCTTCATTTCTGTATAATTTTGATCTCATAGTGTGGAGCTTCCTGTCCATCCTAGACAAACTTAACCTAACTCTAGCTTTATGTTCAACCTAGATGAAAATAGCCTAAACCTATCTTCATGTCCATTCTGGTTTAACCTAACCTTACCCTAGCTTCATATCCATCCTAATATAACTTAACTCTTGTTTTTGTAGATTAAACTTATACCACCCCATAAACTGGCAAGATGCAAAAGCTTTTTTCATACCATATTACCTGAGGAATGCTTGAGAGACACGACTAATAATGATGATATAAAAGGCTGTCACTCAACATCCAACACAGTATTATAAATTTTACCAAAAATTTGCTTCACCTAGCTTTATGTCCATTCTGGTGGATCTAAACCAAACCCAACTTCAAGTCCATCCTTGGGAAACCTAACCTAAACCTATCTTCTTGTCCAACCTGGTTGAAACTAAGAAGCAGAGATGGAGAAGCAGAAGTGAGGGAGTGGAGAGGCGCAGGAGAAAAGCAGACTAGCAGTGGATCTGGTGGCGCACTGGAGACACAGCAGCCTTAGGAGCATGCAGGCGAATCCATCCACCCACCAGACTTATAGGCCAGGCTCTGCCTATTACCCAGGTTGACTGTGGATTCATGGACCAGTGCTAAAGACAACCATTCAGAGGACCAACTGACTGGGATTTAATGGACTTTCAGCAGTACATACTTTAATCAACTTTTATTTTGATTGTAAAAATGGAGTGGAACCAGCTTCGAGTTGACTGGGTTGCCTGCTCTACTGCTTCTCCCAATAAATGAAAGAAACTTGCCTTAATATTGAAGCTTGTAGAAGAAATATTTTGAAATCCTAGGGCTCATTTAACCTAGGTGGCGTAGTTAGGCAATAAAAGATATTATAGTTAGTAGCCCTCAGCTGCTGACAAACATCTGTCAGTGACTTCCGCTAACAGACAGGTTCTATTTAGAACAGCTAATAATGGTATTCTTCTGAACTGGAGTAATAGATGTGGAGTTTTGTGTTGCGTAATTATATATTGATTCTGGCATGCCGGAGTCTACACATGCACCCTGCAACGTGGGTTCGAGCACTTCCTCTCTGACTCCCCCTAAATGTCTGCCTGGATTCTGTTTCCTCCTGTCCTGTTGATAAATTAAAACAATAAAAAATAGCATAAAAAAATTCTTATCAATAAAAGAAATTGATTCTGGTGATGAAAGAGAAGTGATTCAACAGCGCAGAGTTTGATTTACCCTATCATAAAAATTACTGAGTTTGATTTGGTAAGATTTTGTTTGCATTGACTAAAACAGCGTAGTAAAAATTAAGCATTTTTATTGAGGAACAATAGTTCTTCCACTTTGCCAGGTTTGTTGTGGTTTCTTTACCTGCTCACAAAAAACACCTTTTCACAAGAAACAGAGAAGGCTTAGGTGCACAACAACTGCAGTCTGCTGGTTCATGTGGGTGTACACAGCAATTTGTGTTGGCCAGTAATCTTGGGGGATTAGGTTAGCTGAGATAACATTGGACCAACACAGTGGTGTAAGCAGTGGTACTACTGTATGATTGGAGAGAAAGTCAACTGAGGTCCACCATCTTATAAAGTGAATTTTTCTAGCAGAGGTGAATGGTCATCTTGGTTTCTGGCTGAGCTGGTAGAATGGGTGATGAGATAACAATTATACACACTGATTTTACAGCCTCTTTGGCTTAGTAGTGGCACAGGATTTTAAATCTGAAGCTAAAGCCTCTTTGCTCATAGAGGAGCTAGAGCATGTAAAAGAGCTGTTCTAATGTGTCAACATCTTGGATCAGCTTTATCATTGGTCATCCCATAAAACACATAATTAACCCAAGTTTGCAATTGTAGCTATGCTTTGTAGCTAATAACAGCATGACATATACGCTTTTCCACAGACGTTATATGTTTGGAGAGGCTGGATCCCATCATTTTGCTCCCAAATATGTTCTTTCAGCATATAGGTAGTCTTGGGTTGAAAACTGCAAATCTGTATATTTTTTATCTATTGTACTATTAAACTTTTTTGGCACAACACATATCTAATCTAAAAACAGCCTACAGTAGGGTAGAGTGGGGTAAATTAGCTTTTTACTTACGCGGCCTATAGCCAAGGAAATATGAGACAGGAATAAAATGAATGTATACACCACAATTTCAGGATGTAACATCAATTGAAACCTTTGCAGTGGACCTAACTCAAATAGACAACAAAATATGGGTTCCCAAAAAAAGGGGTCTTGTGGCACAACTTGCCCCATGTTAGAGGTAAGTTTATCCAGCTGACAGGGTAAGATGAGCTATCTGGGAAGACGGGCCTAATATTACTAACTATTAACTATTGTATTACCCTATTTTTAAGTATAACTCAAAATATAAAGATTAATAATTAAATGCCCCATTCAGCTGATATTATTGGTGTTCATAAAATAAATATCACAACTGTGTCTACAGTTGTAACATCCTCCAGTTCCGCCTCCCACATGAACAAATCGTCCAACACCGGTAACACCCAAGACTCCAATATCCATGAACGCATCCCCATAGCCCGGTCTCAATCAAGTTAATTATTTTCCGTAATGTAATGATAAAAATGAAACTTTCATATATTTTAGATTCATTCCACACCAACTGAAATATTTCAGGTCATTTATTGTTTTAATACTGATGATTTTGGCATATAGCTCATGAAAACTTTATAATATTCTACAATAGAACATATTTGATTTTACAGAACCTGTCTGGAGTCTATCATTACAACAGTTCTGAAAACTTTTTTTTGGTTTGCCAAGTCTCTAGGATTTACTTTAGAAATAGACATGGAAGAGTCAAGTTGAATGAAACTTATTATTTTAAGGAACATCCACAGATTGTTTGTTTTACGCTTTGTGAACCCTCAACTGTGTGTTTGGCATAATGGCAAAATGTTTTGCTTATAAACATGAAATAAGTTGAACTTACCCCCAAGGCTCTAGCTCATTTGGCTCCACAGCCACCATTTTGGGAAAAGTGCTTAGTCTAACAACCCAGAGCTACAATTTTGCTAATTAACTCACATGTTTTTACACACTGCAAGTTCATCAACATATTTGATATGTCTGAGAAATTACTTTTGATGTGACTGATTATACCTGATATGCCCCCCAAAAAACCTTGACAGGCAAAACATTTTTTGTGTGAAAATATATGCTTACTACTTCATCATGATTCTTCCTTCCACAACCAGATGAAAATGGAGATTGCAAACTAAATGTAGGGTCACATGACAAAAATTGTGTATGTTTGCTCAGATACAGGTGGTGGGTTAACTTCCTATTGCCTCATATTACCCCACTCCCCCCTACCTAAAAATAAACCATGAAATATTTACAAGTAGGGCAACATTTTTGTAATGGCTATTGCAGTCCCAAGACTTCATTGTTTATATAAGGAGACCTAAGAACAGATATGTACGGATGAGTCTGGAATAAAATCAACAGATAACATTCATTGCTCTCTAATAATTAAATCAGAATTGTGATATCACACAGCTGGCCCACACATACAGGTTGCACACAAAATGATGCCTTTAAATTTGATTTGAGAATACTAGTAGAAAGCAAAGTGCATCACATTGGAATATGAATGGAACACTGGAAGTAGAATATACACATGTGTAAGAGGGGCCAAAACCAGCTCCAGTCTAAATAGCATCTACTGAGATGATAAACAGTCTACAGAGATTAAACATAAATTTGTATAAATCATAATCGGGCTTAACTAATCACTCACTGGAAAGTCCAGAGCAATCCCAACAAAACTAAAACAAACTTCTCAGTCATAATGACTCATCCTGTCACCTTGCTCTGACAAGATTTCACAATGTAATGCCATGCCATTCATTCCATTTACATACTTGGTTTTACAATACATTTTATAGCACACCCCTTATTACTGTGCAGTTTGCTATGTATTTCAAGTCACCATCGCTCTACTTTAAGCTTCCATATATTTTGAGTCATCATCGCTCTAATTTAAGCCTACATGTCCATTGTTGTCTGCACTTTTAGAGTGCTCAATGTTGAGAACTTTGGCTCGCTGGACTCTAAGGGATTCTCATCAATATTGTGAAAATATATGTGCTAGACGTTCATGGATGTTTGCTGTTGTAAAAATACATATAATCTCAGACCACAACATGTCTGCATTTTTATTTCCTTACAAACATTCACCACCATGCTTCTAAAGAATAATATAGGTATAGTCTATAGGATAGTACATGGTTCAGTTATTTAACCTAGAATTACAGTAACAAAATGGGTATTGAACACATATAATGACAGGATATGTATGTATAATATAAATGGGTTTGGATCAGTGGTTGAACTAAATGGGAGCAACCTGTGATGTTTCTTTCACACTGCCTTGTCCAGCAGGTACATTATGGTGGTAGGATTTTGTGACAAGGCACAACTGGCGGTGGGTTTCTAACATTAATTTGCTCATTCTGGGTGAAAGACAAACACTTTGGCTGTCTTACAGGATGCTATTAACAAATCTGGAAAATGATATAGACCAACTTATACAGCTATTGAAAAAAATGAGACCACTGCAAAATCATAATTTTCTCTGGTTTTACTATTGGTCGTTGAGTAAAATTATTTGTTTTATTCCATAAAATACTGGCAACATTTCTCCCCATTTCCAAATAAAAATATTGTCACTCAGAGCATTTATCTGCAGACATTTTCAACTGGTCAATATATCATAAAATATATAATGCATAATACAAAGAAAATGAATTCATATTCATTTTTAAACAAAACAATACAAATGTGTTAACTTAGGAAGAGAGTTCAGAAATCAATGTTTAGTGGAATAACTCTGATATTCAATCACAGCAGTCATGTGTCTTAGCATGCTCTCCACCAGTCATTTACATTGATGTTGGGCGACTTTATGCCACTTCTGGCGGCAAAAGAAATCAAGCAGCTCAGCTTTGTTAAATGGCCTGTGACCATCCATCTTCTTCTTGATCACAATTCAGAGGATTTCATTGAGGTTCAGGTCCAGAGATCGGGCTGGCCATGACAGAGTCTTGATCTGGTGGACCTCCATCCACACCCTGATTGACCTGGCTGTGTGGCATTGGAGTATTGTTCTGCTGAAAAAAACAATAGTCAGAGTTGGGGAACATTGTCAGAGCAGAAGGAAGCAAGTGTTCTTCCAGGACAAACTTGTACATGGCTTTGTTGAGAAGTGATTCTATATAATCATGTTTAAATACAGATTAAACAGTTTAGAATGGTATTACTAGATGAGAGTGTTATACACCTATGTTAGAGGCCTGTTCTGCTGTCTGAATGCAGACAGAGAGAAGGTTCAGGGTCAAACCATGAGTGCAGAAAGTTTGTTATTGTATAGTGATCTTAAGGGGACATTTCTTTGGGAGGGGAGTAGCTGGGTCCCAATGACAATGAGTGACTTAGGACAGAGAGGGCCCATCAAGGTACTGTTCTTATATTATAGCATCAGAATAAGCTTGTAGCTTATAGCTTAGGACTAATAGCTTATATGATCTGTTATATATTAGACTGTGTATAACTATATGATCTATTGTATATTAGACTGTAATTCCATCACAGATCTAGTACAGGTTGATGCCATTCAGACTAATAAGACATTACTGACAGGACACCAGATAGATAAGAGTTACTGAGTTATTTGAGAATAACAACTTGCAAGGCCAAATGATAAGATGCTAGACATAAGTTAAAGTGACCTGCTGTTGATGTTCATGTGAGACAGTCATGGGTCTGAGGAGATAAGATTATTCTTCTAGAAGGATGTGAACAACAATGCTATATAGTTATAAAAACCAGTTCCAATTGTTATTCGGGGCTTCTTCTTCAAGCCCGTCTTTGGTTCCTTGTGCTGAGATGTCCCTGTTCCAGACAATATGTTACTTTATTAAACATTCTATGATGTAACCACAACCCGACTCCTTAAACCATAATTTCAACAAAGATCCTGTTAAGCCTTCAAATATCCATCTATTTACAGCTTGATTCCTGTGTCCTTCACGAAGACAAGATGACCAAAAGATTTTGGGAAAAATTGTCATTGTTGTTTATCAAATTTACATTACATCAGAGAAATCTAAACTTTAACTGAGGCAAGATATATCAATGTTTTTCTGAAAAACATGGTGCAAAATTATTGGGACACCTAGAAATTCTTAAAAGTGGAAAATAATGGACATCAGTCAACATGAGGAAAGTTAGGCAACACACAAATTTACATGGCTGAGCCTATTGTCAAACACTTTACATTTGGGAAAAATTTGTATAATTGTATAATTTTGTCAATTCTGTGCAAGTGGCCTGTTACTCTCAAATCCATCTCAAGAGAACAGTCCAGACCTATCGACTTTCTTATAACATACAGTAAGAGAAAACAATTGAATGGCCATATTTATACTTTCATGTTAGATATGTCACTGGTATTTTGCCACAATGAAATGAACAACCTTTTATCTTTATTTACACATTAGATACTACCTGATCAGTTGAATGATAGATGTCTAGCAATTTAGGTTCATTGTCATGGCAAATAAAATACGTATGCACACACGCATGCATGCATGCACTGATAGAATGCTGTCAGAACACACAGTGCAGCGCAGTTTGTTGCCAATGGGGCTGCGTAGCCGCAAACCAGTCAAGGTGCCCATGCTGGCCCCTGTCTACTGCTGTAAGCGCCTACAATGGGCATGTGAGCATCCGAACTGAACCATGGAGCAATGGAAGAAGGTGGTTTGGTTTGATGAATCATGTTTTCTTTTGCAGCACCTGGATGGCCGGGTGCATATGCATCACTTACCTGGGGAACACATGGCACCAGGATGCACTATGGGAAGAAGGCTAGCCGGAGCCAGTGTGCTGCTTTGGGCAATGTTCAGCTGGTAAACCTTGGGTCCTGCCATTCATTTCAATGTTACTTTGACATGCACTACCTACATTGTTGCAGATCATGTCCACCCTTTCATGGAAACGGAATTCTCCAATGGCATTGGCCTCAGCAGGATAATGCACCCTGCCACAAAACAAAAATGGTTCAGGAATGGTTTGGGGAACACAACAAGTTCATGGTGTTGACTTGGCCTCCAAAATCCCCAGATCTCAATCCAATCGAGCATCTGTGGGATGTGCTGAACAAACAAGTCAGATTAATGGAGGACACACCTCACAATTTACAGGACTTAAAGGATCTGCTCCTAACGTCCTGGTGACAGATACAACACACCTTCAGAGGTCTAGTAGAGTCCATGCATCGATGGGTCAGAGTGTTTTGGCAGTACAAGCGAGACCTACACAATATTAGGCAGGTGGTCATAATGTTATGGCAGTTCGGTGTACACACACTCACACACATAACATTAATAATGTCTGAACTGGAGTAAATAGATTGCTCTCTCTGACTAGATTTCATGTGTTTAACCTGAATCCACTTACTCCTGTCTGTACGTTATTAATGTTCATCACCCTCCACTGAAACAGACAGACAAACAGACAGAGAGATGGACAGACGGACAGACGGACAGACAGAGAGTTCAGTTGGGTGCTATAGGAGGTCATATTAGTCATGTTAGTCTATAAGTCCTCCTAAGTCCTCTTAAGTCAGATGGTGGTTACAGTGGTTACCACTAGGGTGCGTCCTATTGCAATTGTTGTCTGATAACACATAGAAACTGTTGCTATGTTTCTTTTGCTTTCATTTGAATAGAAATGTAAGTTTCTATGTGTGATTGGGTTTCATCCCAAATGTTTGCCAATTAGAAAGATCCCCGGATTTCCCATTGTTGGTCACCATGCACAAATTAAACAATAACCCGAATTAGCATCCATGGAGAATAAGAGAACACAGGAGTTTCCCTTAGAATTGCAATTAGAAAAAATAAGATTTTTGTGGAAAAAAAACATGTTGATGTTAATTCAAACATAAACCTATGCTGATCAATCTATACTCTATCTTACAAAAGCTATAGGGTAACATTCATGCCAGATAGTATATTGATTTTTTAAAAACATTTTCATGTGTGCATTTATTTGTTTCGATTTTATTCAGGCTATTCTTCGCATTTTGCATGTTTAAAAAATAAATATCTAATTCCTTTTGACGTGGTCTTACATAAAACTAACATGTTGGGCTTTCAGCTTGGATAGACGACCGGCCATAAGTATAAAAATGCTAAATTAAAATGTGGGGCAGACATTTCCCCATGGAGACAGTTCGGCGTCCTGCAATCTGCTTGGAAATCCCCCACCCTGTGTTGACTCCTCCCCTCTGCACACCAGGGTTTAATGCTGGTTAAACGCTGGTGTAAGTAAAGTTCAGAATTGCAGCCAACGCAGCTACTGTCAACAATGGATCTCCATCGAGCGAGTATTCTGAATCATATGGATTATAACACCGAAGGTCGACAATTTAAGGATGGGAAATTGCAATCTATAAACGAGGATCGGCTTGACAGCGGGCTCGACTCACTAAAAGAAGAGGAATATGAAGTTGTCGCAAGTGAGCTTGAGTGTCTTCGTGTGGATTGCCCCCCTCTGCGGAGTGAAGACTGTGGAAACGAACTGTGGAAAGAACAAGTTTCAGAGGACGGAGACACGTACGTTAAACTTTATTAGGCATTGAAGTTAAAATCGACTAAATTAAGTATTGTTTAATTTGTAATTTTTTGGTTGTCTATAGCCTACATATTACATTTATATTGGTAATTTTACATGCTATTGCGGTTATCTTCCTTTGTGCAACAGTTGTTTGCATTTGCATGAAAAGAAGCTAAGTTCTATACGTTGCACAAGGAAGGTATGGGAGGGAGCGATTATGGTTATTGTGGACTTCACGTAAACAAAATAATTTTAGAACGGAATGTACTATGGCCGGGGGTCAAAGTAGGCGGCGCTCACTCTCTTCCCCAGCTGGGAAAGTCCCCGGCTTTGTGCCAGAAACCTGATGCGTTGCGACGTGCATCAAGCCAACGCTAGTAAAAAGGGATTGAAAAAACCAACAACATTGAAGCCTGTGAAGTGCTCCCAATTTCCTAACTCCTAGTGTTAACCCTGTATTTGCCATAATCATTAATCACGTTAATGCATTAGTTGAGCAGTATGTAATCATTTCTATTTTTGTCCACGCAGGCTTCTCCACCTTGCCATTATTCATGAAGCGAAGGACTGTGCAAGGAAGATGATAGATATGTCATGTTATGATGCTTTCCTCAATAAACAGAACTGCCAGAGACAGGTAAATACAGCAAAACCTGCAGCATACTGTAGGATGTTTTATGTTTGCAAAGTAGAGAACAGATTAGATGCAGGAGTTGTCAATTTCCTTACCATACTTTACTGCTCCCCTATACAGACTCCTCTGCACCTAGCTGTGATCACAGAACAGCCAGAGCTAGTGGAACATCTGCTGAAAGCTGGTTGTGACCCCACATTAGTGGATGACAGTGGCAACACGGCCCTCCACATCGCCTGTAGGAAGGGGTCTCTAACCTGCTTCGGTGTCCTCACCCAGACACAGGGCTGTGCTTCCAATCTCCCAGCCATCGTGGCCATGGCAAACTACAGTGGTAAGACACTGAAATAAAACCATTATGTTTGCATGTGGTAATTCTAGAACCAAGCAATTAACCTAAAAGTATATGAACAACATTTTTGAAAATGTTCCCAGTTCTCTGACCAGTGTACATCTTCTCCATTTTAGGCCAGAACTGTTTGCATCTTGTGTCTACCCATGGCTTCCTTTCTCTGGTGGAAAGCCTTCTTTCTCTTGGAGCTGACATTGATGCACAGGTAGCTATGCAGCAAGTTAGACATTCTCTAAACCACCCTCATAGTTAGTCCAATAGTTTGTCATCCACATTTTAAAAACCACACTTTGTATATTTTCAGTGAACTAATATCAAACATGTTTGTCCCTGGATGTTTCAGGAGCAGTGTAATGGCCGTAGCCCCCTCCACCTTGCCGTGGACCTACAGAACCTGGAACTGGTGCGGCTTCTGGTCAGTAAAGGAGCCAATGTCAACAGCTTGACTTATGGAGGCCATACACCGTACCATCTGACCTATGGACGCCAGAACAACGATATCGAAAGGGAACTGTACGAGCTGACAGTCCCGTACTTGAGAGAACTGCCCGACAGTGAGTCTGAGGACAGTGAAGAAGAAAATGAAGAGGAACAGTCTGATGACGAAGAGGTAAGACCAACTCATCTGGTTATATTCGGACCGCGTCAGAGTGAGTGTTGATGAATAGGAAGCTGAGCTATAAAAGGTACCTTATGAGTCTTTTAAATTGTCTTTGTCTCTAATCCAACTTCCTCTTTCCTTTCAGGGGACGTGTTTGTATGATGACATTCAGTGGAATGGGAACAAGTAGGAAGTACACCACAGAACCTCCAGAGAACAGTAGACAGACCGAGAAGCTCTTCTGCCTGCAAGTTCTAGCTATGGTACAGTTGCATTCCCCAGCAATGGTGTCAACCTCAGAGGCACAAGATGGCAGAAGACTGATACAGCAGGGGTACAACACCCTAGGACTGACATGGTGATGGGAGACAATGTGAATCATTAAGATGACAAATAAAATAAATCGATATAAATAGTGGTCGTAAGGCTGTATGAAAGACTCATTATCGCAAAGCATTCATCCAAAAGTAACATCTGCATGTAATATATTGTAAATGGCTGTGAAAAAAACAAATATATTTTTTATAACAAGTGTAAATGTGTAAAGTTCTAAAAATATTGTATATGCTTGGAATTGCTTGTGGAAATGTATCACAAGCCCCACTCTCTAGTAAATTAAAACCAAACATATTTAACTTTCCCTTGATTTCTCATGATTTCTCAAAGCATGAAATTCTGATAAAATATCTATATACTGTATACTTAATCTAGGAGAGAACATGCCTTAGATTATTTTGGAAGTAACCAAATTACAAAAGAATGCTGCAATTATTACATGCAGGCTAAAATGTAAGTGTTCCAAGACCAGCACAATGTTATATTTTTGCAAACATTTATTATATATAAAATGCCAAGCCACAATTACAAAAAGAGAAGAGACTCATGACCAAAGACGCTGAAGTATCAGTGTTATAGATGAGTCACAGCCATATGATAAGCTTTATCATCTATCCATAGATTTATATCTATTGTTGCTGAATATTGGAATTTCCTGTAAGGGGCGGAACCAAGGCAGGCAGCTATGAACATTCCATTGGGTAGTTCCAGAGTTCCCAGAACTTTGGACATGAGGAATTTTAAAGAATTCCTCACTTTGAATTAGTCAGAAGGGATTCTCCGCTGTAGTTTGTAATGAGTAAGCAAGGTCACGCGATGAGATGAACAATGTGTGTAGCCTGGTAGGAATTAATGCAGTGTGGTTCAGCAGCATAGTAGCTTGAAATTAACTACTGCTTTTTCTCAGGTCCATTCCATTTTGCATAGGAGTGGTAAGAGTGTTGACCCAAATATTCCCAGCTTCCAACTGGCTCACTGAACCCTTACCCACCAAACATAATACTATTAGTTTTTTCGCCTTTTCAATACCATCCCCTTCTTTTCAGCATTGGGGTTGTATTTAACTACAGTAGGTACATACATGAGTAGATAAATACGATGTTAAGTAAGTGCAAAGGCACCAGAACTTTAGTTTCTCAAAAACATCTTTAATGAAACAGCATTAAATGTACAGAAAAAAACAGTCCTTCGTTCTGGAGATTTGTAGTAGTGCTCTCTCATTTCCATGGCATATTCTGTTCTTTAGACCCACGAAACACTTATTCTCGCTCTGAAAGGGACACAAGGTGGACATCGATCTCGGACTCTGTCAGGATCCTGAAAAGGGTGAGGCGTAAAAAATACATGGACTCAATGCCTGGTTCTTTATAGATAATAGATAATATTTATCTGGCCACATGGCAATATTTCGTTATGTTTTGCAGATAACATGTTTGCAATGTCTGAGAGTAGGGATGGGCATGATTAATCGACAACCGATAATTGATCATTAAGTATCATTAGGTATTTGTGCATCCCGGCAACGTCAGTCCCCGCAGTGAGTGTATTCCGCGACTGGACTGACGGTCACCAGGTTGCGGTCGCGTCTGACCCCAGATCATGTCAATGCTTATCTTTCTCAACAAAAATCAGTAGACTGGTGCAGAAGTTGTATGTGAGTTACTAGTTATTATTTATTATGAGGCTTTGTTAAGTAGTCTAATTTGTTAAATAGCCAAATTAATTGTTAGGTAGGCTAATAGTGCCTTGGATAGTTTTGAGTTACATTTTGACAAAACCTGCCAGATCTAAGTAGGCTATTATTATGTTTTTTGGTTAAGTTATTGTTTAACATGATTCTTTTTTTAATGTATTATTTTGGAACAAACGAGGGTCTCTGTTTAAGAATGCCGGCTCGCAGCTGCAGGTTCTGCTGCTTTTAGAGCACCGCAGCGCATACATCTTTAAGTTTAGGCTAACTGAATGTCCAGTTTAACTGCCACAAGTTGTTTTTCTTGTAATAAAGATGTCATCGATTAAAAACACGCTGTATTTTTGTATTTTCGTTGTATTTTTCATTTATAAAAAGTTAAATGAATAATGAATTTTAATATAAAAATATTAATGATTAATCGATAGTCGATCGTTAATTCTTCTGACGATCGACAAAAACATGTAATCGAATGCCCATCCCTATCTGAGAGACTTAAACTTTATATTTACACACACTAGTTTTAGCACCAAAATTTGACAATCACAATCAAACAACTCTGCACTCACTGTAAATAGCTCTGGATAAGAGCGTCTGCTAAAATGACTAAAATGTGACTCCTATAGAAACTCACCTGAATTTAGGGTCTTCTGTTGTAATCACTCCGATCTCTAGTTCGGTAGGTTTGAAGTCAATGGACAGGACCGTGGACAGACAAGTTATTGCTGTCTGTAGACAAAAAAGGGTGAAACTTAAACGTAATTCAATTGGGACTAGGGCTGGGTAATATGACCCGAAATTAAAATCTCTATATATTTTGTAGCTTTAACAACTAACAATATATATCTCGATATTTTGTTATTTTAAAAGTTTGGAAAATGTGTACACATATGTAAAGACAAAAAGGGGATTTATTTAAATTAATAAGTGAAGAATTGCACTTTCTTTGTCAAAGAGGTGTGCAAGACACAGACATTGTTTTGGAACATTTACCAATCTCTGTCAATTTAATATTCAAATGTGTTTTAGTAAAAGAATAATGCTTCATATTAGATGTGGTGAGTATGACAAGTACGTCAGCTGTTTTGTATGCAGAGGTCCTCAATCTATTTGGCATGTTGCCATGACAGTGGGCCACATGAATAAAGAAACAATATGAAATAATTATATTTATAGTTACAGACAGGATTGTAGGCGCAATTCAACTGTCCAAAATTGCAGGTTGAGAACCACTGCTTACCACTGCTACTGGTGATTGCAAATTAACTGCTTATTTTAAACGCTTATTTTTGTGAAGGTTTGTAATAAAATCTCTTTTGGCTTAATGATTTCCTTATTTTTTTTGGTCAAACAATTATTTGCAGATTAGAATAAAGTAGACTGTTCACTAATGATACGCTCTGCAGAAATGTATCCACCATGTTAAAAAGTAACACAAGTGATCTAATAACAACAACTGGTGATATGTATTTGAACATGCTCCCATATCATTTGTGCCTACATTTATGTCTTTACATTTAAGATTTGCTATTTTTTCTGCTCTGTGTTTATTTTAAAACAATCAGGAAAAAATGATGTTACTGCAGCAGTTTGCTGAACGTCTCTGCTGGAGCCACCAGCTTTTCAAATTCTCTTCCGTATCCACACTTCTCCCGTTCTACTGCGTGATTGTCTGAGGTGCTGGAAAAGTATTGTCATGCGAGTAGGCTACAATCGTTTTACTGCAGTTATGCATGCACAGGAAAGACTTATATAAAAAACATTTATCTGAAGTATATTATTTTTACGCTTAAATGTTAACCTTCATGAAACTGACTGCCTCTTCAAGCTATTTAATGTAGATGAGCAAGGCTGTTGGACTGATTAGTGGATATGTTACTTTTACATGCATTTATCCCTGACCAAGGACAGCTGTGCAAAAACGAGCTCTAAAAAAAGCGTGACAGGGCTGTTTTTTAAATGTAGAAAAAGATATGGGCACAGAAAAACATATTTGACTAGCTCGATATAAGCCTTTTTCACAACCTCGAATATAACTTGAATATGCTGACAAAACTCAATATCTCGCCCAGGCCCGACTGGGACTAGTTCGCTGATTAAGTGCCCATTATTCTACAGGTCAATTGTTATGGTATTTTACCTCGATTGTTTGTGCAAAAGTCCAGTCCAGTTTCTTTTTGACCTTTTTCTCCAGGAAGCTGGTGGCTTCTGTCTGTTTGACCCCAGCTGCGGTGGCCTTGAACCCACAGTAGTATCCTGCAGGGTCACACTTATACACCTGGGGACCACACTCCTCATCCACACCAATCACTATCATGCCTGCAACAACAAAGGAAAAATCTAAAAGGTATTGAGTGAGTGCAAGGACCAAAACTAAGCCCCTATCTTGTGAATAACGGAAACTTTTACTTATTGCGGAAATATTTGGACACTGACAATTTTCATAATTATGGCTCTGTACGCCACCGCAATGGAATTGAAATGAAACAAACGAGATGTAATTGAAGTGCAGACTTTCAGCTTTAATTTAAAAATATTGTACGAAACGTTTAGGAACTAAACATTTTCAGACTCAGTCTCCTTATTTCAGTTGCTCAAATGTAAATTGGACATATTTACACAATCATAAATAAAATTGTTATTTTTAGTACTTTGTTGGGAAACTTTGCAGGCAATGACTGCCTGATTGTCTGGATATACAGAATATTATCAATAAGGACATGTAGGTCTATTCTCTAGTAGCCTATACAAAAACATTTGAATGCATTGGAAAGCTCTTCAGTAGATGCCTCACACTGGTCACCCCTCAAGTCAACAGTTCCTTTGGCTACCATGAACAGGAACGAAGACCACAGGAAGTTCTGACTTTCATTCTCATATATGGAAAGTGTGACTTGTTGGAGTCTATGCCTGTTGTACAACTCAATCTCCTTAGTGAAACCATTGATTAATCTGATTAATATGAATATATATATATGAGCCTTTGCTCACATCGTAATCAACATTGTAATCATTGCTGGCTCTTTTCCAACTTTGTTAGACATGAGAGAGCTAGACATAATGGTGACTGGTGGTGATGAATCAACATGGGAAAATCCTCCAATGCATCTACAAACAAAAACTAGACTAACATTGCTAAACGTCAGTCTTGTTTTTGTTATTTATCTCAGACATGTACAGATAGCGATTAAGATAACATGACATGCGCACATTTCGTGAAACGATTCCTCTTTGTGTCGGGAAACACTTGATTTGCTCGTATGTGTTGCACCCTTGAAATAATTCAGTCAACTTCAGAGAGTCTTCATTCTATTGCAAATTTATATATGCCCTGGTTCAATTAGAAGAAAAATGATTAAGACATGTTTATAGCTCTAGACAGCTCAGATTCTTTGACACTAAAAAGAATCTCTCTAATAACTGCACTCACTTCCCAAATCACTGTAATTTTAAAAAGACAGTGCACAATTTTCCCAAATATGCATCTCAATTGAAAAACACTGTGTTCTTTACAGTAAATAAGGACAATAAAAGTCTATGAATTTTATGAAATATTTCTTTCCCTCAAACAAATTACTTGGCCTGGATACATTAATATGTATGTCCATTTTGCAGGGCACAACAATATGAAAATTAAAAAAATGTAGCTATGGTGGAACGCATGTGCAAATTGTATGTTATGAAAGTTTTCTAAATGTTAGGTTTGCTTGCAGGATTCACAATGTTACTACATGTATGTCCATATTGTCGTTTGTTTGCAGAGGCAGTTGTGGAAACCAAATCAACTGTCTCCCAACTGTATTCAAGCAGCCCTATCATCAGAATCTAGTCAGGCCAAAGAAAATACACGGGCAATAGGTGTTTTTATTGCTGCGGATATGCCCATCTTTGCCAATTAAACTAAAAACTGATATTTAATTTACAAATATTCAATAGTTTTTTTTGCACTGTACCTCAATACAGTACAGTGGGTTAGGCATACCCTAAAACCCATAATCCACGGCCTCCCCTACATCTTCAAGCTTCTCAACTACATTGTTTAAAAGCATAAATACACCGGACGTATTTGTACAATACTTACAGCAGCCAAGAGGTCTCATCTCAGCATTCTGTGTGTACACCTGAGAGATATCAGCCATCCTCTTACACAACATGTCCACTGGAATCTCATAGCCATACTTGTATTTCCAGTTGGCAGCCTCATAGCGAGCCCTCTGGACTTGAGATTTACTGTCGGCTGAAATAATAATATTTATCATAATTACATCAATAATGTATACATTTCACAAGTTAAATGGTCAGTGTTTATTGATTATTTCTTACCCGTCATTCCAGACATGACACAGCCAATGTTTTCTGTGATTTTAAATAAGTGTGTGACTGTAGAGGCATCAAGGAGCTTGTCCTATGGAGAGTGATTATTGTTAAAGACCCTAATGTGCACAGGCATATAGATATAAACAGTGAATGTGTCATTATGGAGGTTCGTTTTTACTGGAACTTTCTTCTGTGTGATGACAACTGCACAATCTTGTCCTCTGATAGCTAATGAGGTAAGACCCCCTTGGTTGATAGCCTTGAATGCATATTCTGCAAAACATAAATAGAACAGCAATAACATTGTGCATCATGAGATCAACTGCTACAATCAAATGACTCGATAGAATATATTTTTTTTATTAATCATACCAAACCAGTAATTAGTGATTAAGCTAGGTAACTACATATTCTAGTAGGAAGACCACGTTAAATATTCTTTTGTAGTTGACAGATTTACTTAGCTAGCAAATACTAGCTAGCATTTTATGTGAAGCAATGAGCTAGCTAAGGTAAAGCGTTGGAATATCTAACAGTGTAAACACACTTCATTCAATATCTAATATGATCAAGCAGCTAACTAGTTTTTATATAAAAAATGAACAAGCTGACGTTATAGGATAGGTTGACAAACGAAACATAGCTAGCTGGCTAGTACTAGCGTATTGGCATGATGACTGGGCAAGTTGGTAACATTATTACATAGACGTTTTATTTTTCCTTTTTCCGAACTATTCCATACTAACCGACTTGGTAAAGTCTCCCCTCCGGTGAAAAGATGGTAATGTGTCGGTCAAATCCTGCACTAGACCCTCGGGACATTGTACTGGTAAACAAACAAATGTGTATAAAAGTTGGAAACTGAAAGCAGTCACTGCTACAGCTAGTAAGAAGCGCTCGTTTAACCCGGAAGTGGTTTAGGAACAGCCGATTAATGTCCGGCGACTGCAAAAATTTGTAGATATTAAAATACATAAGATTATGTATATTACATTTACATAACAAATAACTACAAAAAGAATGTGCATTAGTAATGCACCGAAGTCGAGCTGTGTACAAATATATAATATTTCTTTGGATAAGTCTTAGTAACATAATTTTTTACATTGATAAAGAGTTAACTTAGTTTTGATACAAGAAGATTTGTTTTTCTTTCAAAAAAAATTAATTTTCCATCCATCCATCCATCGTCGTCCACTTATCCGAGGTCGGGTAGCGGGGGCAGCAGCTCCAGCAGGGGACCCCAAACTTCCTTTTCCCAACCCACATTAACCAGCTCCGACTGGGGGATCCCGAGGCGGTCCCAGGCCAGGTTGGAGATATAATCCCGGCACCTAGTCCTAGGTCTTCCCCGAGGCCTCATCTCAGCTGGACGTGCCTGGAAAACCTCCCTAGGGAGGTGCCCAGGGGGCATCCTTACCAGATGTCCAAACCACCTCATCTGGCTCCTTTCGACGCAAAGGAGCAGTGGCTCTACTCCAAGCTCCTTACAGATGATTGAGCTTCTCACCCTATCTCTAAGGGAGACGCCAGCCACCCTCCTGAGGAAACCCATTTCGGCCGCTTGTACCCTGGATCTCGTTCTTTCGGTCATGACCCAGCCTTCATGACCATAAGTGAGAGTAGGAACAAAAAC
>JACXGM010019353.1:6216-18432 GCA_016801145.1 Umbra pygmaea
GCTTCATTAAACCTGACCTTCTGTACCCTATGAGAAACAAGCTTCATTAAACCTGACCTTCTATACCCTGTGCAAATACCTCCAGAGGTCAACAGAGTGATCTGCAATTGTGAACAATCTCCCACTACACCCTCCTCTATATGTGTTGTACACAAATGTTTGTATCCTCCTGTATTTTTTGGCAAAATAATGATAAAAGTTTTACTTGGCAGTCCCTCCTATGGTCACTCCAATAAGGCCAACTTTGAATGAAAGGTGTTCCAGGCTCATTTGAGCTATGTGCACTAGCCTGTGGATGAGCTCATTCTGATGTAACTGGTGTCTTTCAAGCAGTGCCAGCTTTGAAGTCAAAATTCCATGATGCATTACAAAGGTCAAGTTTATAAGGGAGTGTCACGTTTTCTTTTCAGATTTAAAAACATGTAAAGGTAGATATAAGAGGTCCTGAAGTTAAACCAGTTTTTAACGCGATGTGTTAAACATGTTGAGAACTCACCGAGGGGTCAGGCATTGGGATTACCAGCCGTGAGGTCAAAAACCTGTCTCTTTTCTAACACAAACACACGGTAAGGAGCGGATCAAGGGTCATGCTACCTTGAAATTACTAGAACAACTGTCCTTTATGACACTGAGGTCATTTTAAAACAACTTATATTTTAGGCAACTCAGCAGGTTGCCAAACCCAGACCTGTGAATGTCAGGTCATATAAGATTACTGAGCAGGCGTATAGATCTATTTGTGCTGAAACAAACTTGAATGTGTCTGAATTTATCCTCTGTGAGGATATTTCACCCACATCACAGACGTCAGCTGCATGCATCATACATACCACCTATATACCACCTATATACCACCTACATACCACCTACATACAACCTACATACCATCTACATATCACCTGCATGACCCAATAGGACATGAATTGTCACAAAAGATGTACAGTGTTCTCTGTAAGGCAGTGGTTGTCAAACCTCTCCTGGGGACCCCCAGCCATGCCATATATTAGATGTATCCCATAGCTAGCACACCTGAATCAGCTTGTCAACCAGTCATCAAACCCTTACCTGCTTGAGTCTGGTGTGCTAGTTCAGGGCTACAACCAAACTGTGAGATGGCTGGGGGTCCCCGAGGAGAGGATTGAGAACCCCTGATTTAAGGTTCTAACAGTTTGATTAAATATGTTTAACAACACTGTAAAAAAACAGTAAAAAGTACCGGTAACAAATATACTGGTACTTTTTCTATTCATTTACCCACATTTCCTTCAAAACAATAACAGAAAATAATTTATAAACACAGTAAATGTCCTTTAACACAGAGCACTGATATTAGTTTGTAACGGACATCTACTGTGTTAATAAAGTATTTTCTGTTATTGTTCTGAAGGAAATGTCCGTAAAATAATAGAAAATGTACTTGCAACAAATTACAAGTACTTTTTACTGTTTTTCATTGATTTTTTTTTACAGTGAACAGTATTATTACTGAAATAGATAAAAAAAACAAGTGATGCTTAATTCCTCTAAGCATAGGTCTTCAACCCTCCCCTCCATCCTGGAGCGCTATCTCCATCAAGGTTTTCACTCCAACCACACATAACGTAGCCTCATTCAGCGAATCAACCAGCTAATTATTAGAATCAGGTGTGCTGGATTACGGTCGGAGTGAACCTACAGGGTGGTAGCCCTCCATGACCGGAGCTGGTGACCCCTGCTCTACAGGATAATGACTGTTTTGGCACCTGTACTAATGACCACTAGGGTTTAAATTAGCAGCACTGTGAAGCCATTTTGGTTATAGTTCCACTACAGCTGCACTTGACAAAAACAATACCGTCAATATCAACGTGGAAGCACAACACGTATTTGCAGTTCAGGTTTTCCAAGAATTGTCAATGTCATATATACTTGGAGCCAAAAACAAGACTTCAATTTTCTTCTATCAACTGGAAAGCACAACCCGTTTATGCGGTCCATTTTTTACAACCATTTTTATGTCACCGACACATGTAGCCTATGTGAGGCTGTCATTTCCATTAAGTATATTAAAGGAAAGACATTCAGGATGAGGCAAATAGCAAGCAAATTTTAAATAATCATTTAAAGTATGGTGTAATTTATAAAAAATAAAGTTGCTGAAAGTGTTTGAAAATAACATTTAATATCATTTAGTTTTGGTAGAAAAGTACAAATGGTCTACATCACAACCAAGCAAAAGCTTATTTTTTTAAAATAATATGCTTAATTAACATTAAAATAAACTAGTCAAGAGCATTGTACAGCCTGTGTTTGATAACTGCATGTTGCAGCTCGATTGAAGCAGTGCCCTTCACAAGTTTTCTAGTCTGCCATGTATACCATAGCATTCTCTTTGTTTTTCCTCTCTTTTTCTCTCTCTCTCTCTCTCTCTCTCTCTCTCTCTCTCTCTCTCTCTCTCTCTCTCTCTCTCTCTCTCTCTCTCTCTCTCTCTCTCTCACAAACACACCCACGCCTACAGATCCACAGGGATTGTAGGGTCAAAACTGACAAAGAAAAGAGACATTAAGGGACTGACACTTCTATAGAACGCACAATCATCTCTCGAGCACTGAGTAAAACCTAAACTTTTACCCTATTAACACGTTGAAAGAAAACTTTACTTAAAAAAACAGTAGAACTTACTGTGAGACAGTTTCTTCTTTCAAACCATTTGTTACTAAGAGACTGTGCGGTATTCCAGTGAGTGTCTATTCTCAGTTGAGTTTGTTAGAATCCAAGCTTTCTCCCTCTTCTACTGCTCCACTCGTTCTCCGGCTTCGCCACACTCACTGGACTGATGCAAGACACCCCGGCAAAAAATAAAAGGGAAGAAAAATTGAGCTTGGAGAGGAGGGAAAAAGAGAAAAAAAAGTTACATTCTGAGGATTCTTGGAGGCATGCCAAAGTCCCAGAATTCCTCATGCTACACATAAGGTTTCAATTAAGTCAGCCTCCAGTACCCAATCAGAATATCTATCTTTTTTCTCCTTTTTTTCTTTTAAAAGCCCAAGGGAAAGATAAAACAACTGTCAAATCAGCAATACTTATGAATCAGAAGAAAGGTTTGCATTCAATGGTCCATATTGTTATTATGTGGAAGAAATAACATGTGATTATGTTGGCAAAAATAATTAAACTTATTTCATAGGGTATCAATAAAAAACTTTTATATTTGCCATAGTAATTACATTGGCAATACCCTTTAAAAACCAATGTTAGTACAATGTAAGTACCAACTGGTACTTACATCTTTTGTTGAATTTATATTACTTTGAATTGCAAGATTGACAACAGTACTATTACTGGCAGGCCAATGCTATGGGGCAGAGAACAAATAAGTTATTTTATACAATATTTGTATAAATCATTGAATGTAATATTTTTACATTGTCCCATAAGGCTGAATTGAAGTTTGCAGTGTACACATTTATAATGAGGCAATGGGGATGTTTTTATTTAATGCCCTGCAATTATCACATTTTGCTATCTTCTACATTATAAGGGTCCTCCTGAACATCTCGGGGCCTTTAATAACTAATGTAGCAGTTTCACAAAAAATCTAAAAGTTTCTGCTCAACTTCTAAACATGTTATGTACATATATTGTGTTTCAATACATACTTTAAGTGTAATATAGCAAACTACATTTCCACCTCTGGAATGCCACAGCATAGCCGGTTATCAGAGTTTAAGAGTGTTTTTTTGTTCATGGGCCTGATTGAAGCTAGAAATAACTTGCTTAGACTTAGACTGCCTAGTGCTATTTGTTACATGAATAATCACAATTATTCAACCCCCATCGCAAATAATGTTTATTGTCAAAATGTACAGACTTTCAGCTGTTTTCAATTAACAAATCAAACAAAAGCATTTGAAATAGCTTAACTGCAAATGCAACTGACAATGACTTCTCCAGTCTCAACATTATTCAACCCCTTCATGGCAAGAATATTCATTACTTAATAGAGCACCCTTTTGCTGTTACGACCTGCTGCAAATGAGATACAAAGCCAGACACCAGCCTCTGGCAACGATCCTAAGGAATCTTAGCCCATTGCTCATGAGCTTCTTCGGTTTGGTTTCATCCTTCCACAGAACAGCATCCCAAAACCTGTGACTTTTTATATGATTTTGAAAATATTGGAGCTGACTTTTCTTGTGCTTTTGGGTCAGTAGTTGTGTATGTCTTGGGAGTTCTGGCATGAAAACCTTCTGCGTTTAATACGTACCTTACTGTGCTCACTGAAACCTCAGTCCCTGTTGCCACCAAGTCTTGCTAGAAGTCTTTTGCAGTCACTCAAAGGTTTTTCACAACCTGCTGTCTCAGAAATCTGGTTGCACCCATTCAAATCTTCCTTTTTCTGCTCCATCCAGGTAGTGTTACCATGTTCCCTTAATTTTGAACTTGCAAATTATTCTTCCAACGGTATCTCTGGGAACATTCAGTGCCTTCGCTATATTTTTGTATCCTGTTCCTTGTTTGTGAAGGGCGATGATCTCTTAACGTTTTGGACCATTCTTTTGACTTAGCCATGTTTCTCACATGCAGTGAAACGTGACACTCAACAAACCCCTAGTCAGTTCAGGTATTTCATGTGTTCCAGCTCAAGCACACCTGGTGCAACTTTTTTAAGCCCTCGATTAGTTGCATTAGGTGTGCTTGAGAAAACAACCGTTTGGCATAATTGTGCTGTTGTGAGGGATTATATTCATTGAGTTTAATTTTTTCAGTAGTATTTTCATAAAGAGTAGTATTTTCAGTTGGACTTGGGGAAACCACTTTATGCAATCATTGTGTTGAACTAATAATAATAATAATAATAATAATAAGTTTATTTTATAGCGCCTTTCAAGAACCCAAGGTAACTTCACACAATAATGCAAGCAGAACAGACAGAGAGACAAGCAGTCTGCTTAAAATTAAAACAAGCAAAAAAGCAGATGGAGACAACAATCGAAGAACACATAGGTAGTGGAGGGCAGAGAAATATAACTATTTTAGGTTACACTTTATTTGGAGAGTCTGACATTCCATCTGTATGTGCTCTACAGATAGTTTGTTGATGATATGACTATCAACAAACCATCTGTTGATAAGCAACTAATTGTGCATTTTAAGGGTAGGGGTAAGTTTAGAATATGTTTTAGGGTAATGGTTAAGGTTAGGTTTAACATAAAGGGAATGGTTAAGGTTAGGATTAGGGTTAGGGTTAGTAGATAGTTTGTTAAAATGTTGTTGACAGTATGCAGATAATATGTACAGCATCTAGAGATGGACTCTCAAAATAAAGTGTTACCCTATTTTAATTGTTTTTGTTTAATTTGATTGCAAAAAGCTGAAAGTCTGTACATTTTCACAAAAAAATGATTTGCTATTGGAGTTGAATAATTTTGATTGCAACTATATAAAGTCTGTTTAATGTGTTTATATTTCTTCAAACAGTTGTTGAATTTTTATTTTGTTCGTAATCTCAGATACTAACAAATTTGATACAAAGATTTGCTACATAATCAGGTCACTCAAATCAAAGCAGTATGGCCAAATCCTGAAGGGTGCAAAGAATTCATTGGCAGGTATTTTTGAAAAGTTACAGAGTCAAGTTACAACTTGCCTACTTTGTGATGAGCATACAGAAACCCTTGAGGCATTCGAAAATCATAGGCCTCTCGAGCACAGATATGAATGCATGTAGTGTTAGACTGTTTCATTACCTAAAATTAAGGATCCCAGAAATGTTCCATACACAGAAAACATTATTTCTATCAATTTGTGTGAACATATTAGATTCCATCCAAGTTAGTGAGCCTTTTTGCTTTGCCAAAACAGAAATATCACATCAAAATTTAGTCTCTAGAGCCTGTAATGAGTGTCTGGATTCTGGATTCTGGATTAAAGTATTTTGGACCATTCCTCCCTGCAAAACATCTCCAGTTCAGTTAGGTCTGATAGGTGCTGAGCATGGAAAGCCCGCTTCAAATCACCCCGCAGATTTTCAATGATATTCAGGTCTAGGCACTGGGATGGCCATTCCAGAACATTGTACTTGTTCCTCTGCATAAATGCCAGAGTAGATTTTGAGCAGTATTTTGGGTCATTTTCTTGTATATATCGAGTCCTGTTGTAACTTTAAATTTGTTTCTGATTCCTCTACATTGTTCTCAAGTATCTGCTGATTTGAGTGGAATCCATGCAACCCTCAACTTTAACAAGATTCCCAGTACCTGCACTGGCCACACAGCCCCACAGCATGATGGAACCTCCACCAAATTGTACTGTGGGTAGCAAGTGTTTGTCTTGGAATGCTGTGTTCTTTTGCCGCCAATAATATTGCCCCTTGTTATGACCTAATACCTCCATATTTATTTCATCAGTCCACAGTAAGTTCTTCCAAAATGAAGCTGACTTGTCCAAATGTGCATGTGTATACCTCAAGTGACTCTGTTTGTGGCGTGTAGGCAGAAAAGTGTTCTTCCTCATCACTCTCCCGTACAACTTCTCCTTGTAGAAAGTGTGCAGAATTGTTGAACGATGTACAGTGACACCAATCTGCTGCCTGGTGGTCATCGCCGACGCCTTGGCTAACATAAGCAGTAAGGGCTGCAGCATCTCCCCCACCAGCGGTACCATCTCCCCTGCTAGAGTTTCCACCTCAACAGGTGGCTTCGGCTTCGTCAGCGCTGCTGAGTGATTAGTGTTCATAAACATGTAATGTATGGTCTTTCAACAATTTCAAGTGTATAATATAACAATTTATGAAAAATATTTTTAAAGCTTGTGTCATGTGGTGCCCCCCCGGTTGTGAATGGTTGATGCCCCTGGGCACTGGCCCACTTGCCTTTATGGATAATCCCGGCATGGGTGAAAGTGACATATTAGCTCTTCCTCTGTGGTACATCAACTTCCGGTTCTAGTGGCATATGGCAAAGCACTGCACAAGTTGGATTATTTCAACCCTTGCGACACACCCGCCGCACTGCATCCACATTTTGCCAGATCCGGTAGATTTGCCGCAGCGGTGCGCATTGCTTCCTATTCAAATGAATGGACTTTCACCGCAATGCAACCAGTTTGTCGTGCCTGGTGTGAATCCAGCATTAGTGATGATTTCTTTGTTTCCAATTACGGACCTAAAGCTATTAACAATTATGTTAGATTTCTGTGTCTATTGTAGAGAAGTGTGTTTAGTGTTTTGCAAATCAATGTGTGTGGTGTTTTGCTAAATGTGTGAGAAAGAGAATGTGTTTATACTTTTGAAGACCTGGGCTGAGACTTTGCTCCATGAGTGTCAGGTTTCACTACCTGTGTGTTAATTTAAATTTGAGTGTGTAAACAATTGTAAAACAAACTTTGGTTTACGGCTGTAACCTTGGTTCTCTGATAGTATGAGTGAGGTATTTCACTATGGGATATGCCCCTAGAGTAATCGTCAGAAGCTTTTATTACACTACAACCGCCCATTGGCTGGGAGTCAAGACACATGCATCCTGGACGGAGGAGTGCCCTCCTCTCTCTATAAACAGTCGGACCCTGCATCGCCGAGTCATTCAAAATAAGCAAAACCACTTCCTCGCAAAAGCAAGGAGGGTGGTTTGGTGAAATACCTCAATCATACAGGCAATGTTGCAATGTTTTCTAATCTCATCAAAATAATAGTGATGGCTGTGTTAGCCTGTCATTGTCATTGCAAAGAGAAGCTACACAAAGTACTAAAAATAGCTCAAATTCAATTATTTGGTAAATGCATTTTCAGGAACGTATCGTTTAAGTTCATTCCCATGAATTTAAAACACTTTTTTACACTGCAAAGTTCAAATATAGCTTATTGCCTAACGTGTATATTTTACCCAGCCATTGTAGTTAAGCTTTGTCACAGTCATTTTGGTGGCGACTGTACATAAGTTATAAAGCACTTGAACACATTGCAGACTAAAACTCAGAACAGCATTTGCTCTCTGTGACGCATAAGGAGAACAGTCACTACCTGATGACATCTTCACTGACACTGCTGCTGTTAAATAAAACATTTCAACAGATTTAAAAAATGAATAGGATAATGAGGTAAGCAGAATGAGCTAAGGATAATGAGGTAAGAATAATAGGGTGGTTTAAATCCCATTCATTCATGTTGGAAAAGACTAGTGGGGTTTAATGAGGAAAGTATTCATTACATGAGTCAGTTACGAGTCTATGAAGATGACCATGGTTCAATTTACCGGAATATAGTCCATCTTAGAATAAACTAACATTGGCATAGGTTTATTAAGGTTTATTGTTCACTTGCTGCCTAATATATCCTACCAACTGGCTGGTGCCATGATAACGAGATTATCAGTGTTATTCACTTCACCTGTCAGCAGTGTTGGGTAAAGTTACTTTTACAATTACTTTTTAGTTACTTGTTGAGTTCACAAGTTTTGGGAGGTACCTAATTAAGACAGAATGATCAGGTAAATGGAGTTCCTATCTTACTGGTGACCATGATTGGTATTTTCTTTACTCTTTCTATTTGTTTTATAGGTCACTGTTAAGATATTAACTCCATTTACCTGATAATTTTGTCTTAATTCATTATTTGTTCTTTTGTCTTTCCAGGGAGAAGGGGATCACTTGGGAGTGTTAGGCAAGCCACACATGGGCTTACATCACCCGTAGGGTAACTTTCGTGTCTAAATACACCAGGTTAGATCTGTGTAGTCCACCCCCTGTATTTTGGTTAGGGCTGTCATGCAGGGATATCAGGAACAGAAAAACAGGTAGAACCATAACGTGAAAATAACATAAGGTTAATAATGACCAGCAACCTAAACACAGGGAGACCAATGAACAATGCAGCTGTGAAGGGAACAAACAAAACGGATTGGATAACTGAAACATGTGATACAAAAGAGCGGGAAAACTGAGGACAGGAAAACCAAACATGGACATAAAACTCAAAGGAGAAACAAAAGACCTGGAATGGAGTGAACATACAGAAGGAAAACATTAAAAAGAGTAATGCTAAATACAATACACTGGACAACTAAAAGACACTATTAACCAAAGCACGGGCAGGGAAGTGTGATTCCTTACAAGGGCACCTTGATCAAGGGCACATTGATCATGTGCCAGTTTAGTTTGTGTTTCATGTTAGATAGTTAGGACAGGTTAGGAGTGGGTGTTATATATTTTATTTCTTTGCTTTGGATTCGCACAGCCTCTTATCCCAACCATTTTTACTGTGGCTCAATTTACACCATTTGTTAAATGGTACTGTTATGTGTCTGAGTCCTTGCTTGCACTAATAACTCCATAATTCTTTCACTAGCCGCAGGGAATCTTTGGGCAGTGAGGTTTGACATTGCGTAACAGTGGGTAAGGCAATGGTAAGAAGAAAGTTTAGGTACAGAGAGGTTTTGCGTCAAATTGACTTATATATGAGGTGATACCAGTGGGTCAGGTGTCAAGTGTGTAGGGAGGGCCAGCCCACTAGTGCATATAGGTCGCAGTGGTGGGTGTTAAATGGGGCATTGGTGACAAACCACATGTCACTGTTATAGACTATGGCTAACCTTTTCAGGCAGAGGCAGTTCTATAAATGACATCACCGAAGTCTAGGATTGGTAGGACAGTCATTTTTACCAGGGTGTGTTTGGCAGCATAGGTGAAGGAGGCCTTGTTTCAGAATAGGAGGTCAAATCTAGATCTAATTTTGGATTGAAAGTGAACAGTCTAACCAGTCACCTAGGTATTTGTAGGAGTTAACGTAATCTAGTTTAGACCCATCCAGCGTGAAGATGATAGTCAGGTTTGCGGGTATGGGTAATGTGCGTTTGAACAGCATGCATTTAGTTTTGCTGGAATTTAGGAGCAGCTGAAGTCCACATAAAGGATAGAGAGGTTAAACAGGCTAGTAATGGGGGTAGCAATGATTCCTGCAGAGTTTTAGGAAGGATGGGTCCAGGTTATCTAGTCCAGGTGATTTGTAAGGGTCAAGCTTTGACATTTTTTTCAGGACATCTGCTAGTTGAATTTGGGTGATTGAGAAATTAGGGGGGCTAAAGTGTAGTGCTGCAGGGGGTGAGGGGCTTTTGGCCGGGGTGTGGTTAGCCAAGTTGAATGCATGGCCAGCCATAGCAAAATGCTTATTGACATTTTCGGCTGTAGAAGTTTTGACAGAGGTGATGTTGTTACCTAGCTGTAATGCATTTTAAGGCAGCTGGGAGGAAGTGTTTTTATTCTCCATGGTCTTCATAGTGTCCCAGAACCTTTTCAAATTTGTGCTACAAGCTGTGAATTTCTGTTTAAAGAAACTACTCTTGGCATTCCTGACTGTGTGTACCGGTTCGTTACTTCCCTGAAGAGTTGCTTGTCATATGGAATTTTTCAGGCTAAAGCAGTATGCCACAGGGTGTTTTTGTGCAGGGTTAGGACGGTCAGATTTGGAGTGAACCAAGGGCTGTATCTACTTTTGGTTGTAAAGATTTTGAGAGGGGCATGTTTGTTCAGGACAGAGAGGAAGGACTTTTTAAAGAATGAAAGTGTCAGAGAGCGTTTCACCATAATGAGTGGAGGTGGTTTGACAACTACGAATGCATGAAATGAGGCACTGATCACTGAAGTCCTGGCTGAAAACAGCAGAGGTATATTTTGAGGGCATATTAGTTAAAATAATATCAATAAGGTTTCCCTTGTGTACAGTTTTTAGGTTGTACCAGGTTGGTTGTTTGACAATTTGTGTGAGGTTAAGGGCATCAAATTTAAATTATACTTTGATAGAAATGTTGCACAGTTCCCAGTTTAGATCACCAAATAATAGGAACTCAGAGGATAGGTGGGGGGCTATCCATTCACATAAGCCGCTTTCCGACCAAGTAGTTACAGGAACGTAGTTATAGGAACAGTCCACTTCTAAACAGTTCTACTAACTACTCTCCCCCAAAACCGGTTTTGCTCTTTGCATTCCCACTGGTCAAGTGGCCATAGGAACTGGTAGGAGGGATAAGGGCGTGACGCAAGCACCGCAACAGACTTTAGTGTAGCGCTACATACAACATTTCACAGTTTAATGTTTGTAACACTGGGTGTATACTTGGAGATAAGTGTGTAAATCATCTTATGTATGCGGATGATCGGGTTGTTTTCAGCCCAAGTTGTGCTGGGTTCCTACCGCGGCTTGCTGTTCTTTCAGATTGTTGTGTTGATAATGTCCTTATAACGGAGTTCGAACCGCGGCGTTTAAAAACTAGACTGGATTCATAGAAATTGAGTAGCTACTTAACACAGAAACACAAAATACGAAGGCTCCAGCATGATATGTAGCATTATACGCAACAGACAAACGAAGCGACCGGTGTCATTTATAAATTGGACCAATCAACGTGGACCTAGGAAAAGGGAAAATGGAAAGACCCTGCTCTGGTGTAGGGGCTAAAAAGGTTATAGGAACGGCGGTGCGAGGAACTAAATAATCCCGGTAACATTGATTACAGTTTTTTTATTCACTTTGGTACTATTTTCACAAGTATGTGGTAAAACCACACCACTGTTAGTACAAAACTCAAAGCAGATCATCAAAAAGTCAGGTTTTTCAAACAGGTAATGACATTGACAAAGTTCAATTGACAAAGTACAATGCACAAAATTACACAATCACTTTTTCACCACACCTAATCAGTGTTTCATCAAAGAAATACCTTTCATATGAAGTGATTCTTCCACAATTCAATGGTAACAATACTTTTGACATGCTTCTCATCTAGTTTGAGTGAATACATTTGACCAAAACTTAAAACTGATCTTAATGGTTAATCACTGAACCATTTGGTAAACCTATATATATTCATTTCAGCAATAAACAGTATATCGATTTTGAGAACTACAGAAATAAAATGTGTTTTTGTACGAACATATTAATTAACCACACATGATGAATACTCCTTATTGCCAATTGATTTCAGATTGGGGCAACCACAATTGGTCATTAGAAATAAAAGTGGGGGTGTAAACACTGGCAATTTCTTTTAACATGGATCAGGATAGACAGCAAGGAATAGGAAGAGCTCATGGACAAGGGATCCGTCAGAGAGGTGGGCATGGGCACCAACAGAGAGGTCAAAGAGGTGGGCATGGGCACCAACAGAGAGGTCAAAGAGGTGGGCATGGGCACCAACAGAGAGGTCAAAGAGGTGGGCATGGGCACCAACAGAGAGGTCAAAGAGG
>JACXGM010019354.1:5970-18610 GCA_016801145.1 Umbra pygmaea
GCCCCCTCAGCACGTAATATAAAGACCCTATGCCACACAGTAACCCCTCAGCACGTAATATGAAGACCCTATGCCACACAGTGCCCCCTCAGCACAACAAGCTCACTCACTAATAAATCACACAACGTCAGGCCTCTACCCGCTTGGGAACATCCAAGTTGGTGAGGAGATAAGCGCATACTGTACATGCATAAAACATGAAGATGCCACCTGGTAACAGGTAGTTAAACAGACATGACATCTGGATGTATTGTCAGAGCACCAGCCGATATGGGCCCCCAGATGTTCACGGCGCTACAGCAAACATTTGGTGTTGTTAACTTTTTGTTTCCTGTCTCATGGGAAAGTGGAAGGCTTGTCTGCCATTCATATTGGGAGCCAGGCCGCCTGTGCCAATGGGTTGGGTACACAGTAGCAAATTCACAGAGAGAAACAGATGCGTAATCACAGACAATGTGAGTGGGGGGTCCATGTTGTAATACAGGGCTCAACCAATGGAGGCTGGTGAAGCTTGATGAGGTCCTATTAATGTCCGGACTGGAGTAAACAGAATGGAGTTAAACACATTAAGCGTTAGTCACCATTCCATTCCCTATACTCCAGACATTAATATGAGCCCATCCTCCTCAATTAAGATTCACCAGCCTCCACTGAAGAAGACTGAATCTCAGCCTTACTTGCCTCTATAAATGAACGGGGAAAAAAATAAAATAATTAAAGCAATGTGTGTTTCAGATCAAGAGCTGCAGAGTGATTTTGAGAACCAGGGCTTTTGTGACATTCTTGAACGCACCAGATTAAGTGCTTTTTAACGGCATGCGTGAGAGTGGATGAAAGGAAGAGGTACACGTTCCATGCGATGGGTTAAACAGCATCTGATCAGAGAAACGCCAGGGTCCCAGGGGAAGCTGGAAATGGAACTTGGCTTAATTTCCACCCGTGGGTCTATGAGCAGATGAACACATTTTTTTTTTGTCCTCATCTTTTTCTCCTCTAAAAAATCAGACTGAAAGCCAAACTTTCAGAGTCAACCCCCCCCCATCTCTCTCTTTTTCTCTCTCTCCCTATTCTATCCCTCTTCTCTTTCATTTGTTCGGATAAAGGGCCAGATTAGGGCTACGCTCTGCAAATGTAAATCAGTTGGTGTGGAGATCAAACGCTGAGAGTTGATTTTGCCCTTCGGTCCACACCACTTGCTTCATATCTGAAATTAGAGTGTTACAGTTATTCCTTGGTAAACCCTCTGAGAATTAGAAGTAGAGTTTGCCAAAGCATTACGATCTGACTGCAGTAGCTCTTACTGTCTGAAACTGAAAAGCAAACGTCGACCCCTCATCCTAACTCTATCATTTACACAATAGTGAAAGAACAAATAGAAATCTGAGCTGTAGAGAAATTCTTCTTGTTCTCTACACCAGGGGTTTCAAACCTCTCCTCGGGCCTCCCCATACAGGCCATGTTTTTTTTAAATGAAATTGATTAAATGACACACCTTATTAAATCAATCAAGTTTTAGTTAAAACAAAAACTTTGCATGTCTGGGGAGGCTCGAGGAGAGGTTTGGGACCCCCTGCTCTACACTCAGCAAGTTTGTGTTTTAAAGGAATTTTAGATTTGTAGAAAAAGATCTGTAAAAAAAGACAGCCCTTTTTCTACAAATCCAGATTTGGCTGTGAAGCGTGATGGATCAGGTGTGAAACCTGTTGTCTGGGAAATGTTACACACAACGTCTTTCTAGTAATATAGAATTGCTGGATGTTAATCCTATTTTGTCATCTAAACCAGTGGTCCTTAAATCTCTACTGGGGACCCCCAGCCATGCCAAGTATTAGATATACCCCAGAGATAGCACACCTGAATCAACTTGTTGACCAATCATCAAGCCTTTACCTGCCTGAATCAGTTGAGCTAGTTCAGGGCAACAACAAAAATTGATCATGAGAATATAGGACATCTGCACTGTAATTGATGGACTCAATGAGGAGCTTGCATTTTTAACTGCACTGCAAAAAATGACTCTACAAAAACAAGTAAATAAACTATGAATACAAGGTATTTCTTGCTTGTAATAAGTAAAATTATCTGCCAATGGAACAAGAAAAATTACACTGATTTTCAGGGCATATTTACTAAAAACAAGTGTTATTATCTAATACAAATTCAGCTTGTTAAGTAAATATGTCTTATTTTAAGGATGGTTAGATTTTTTGACCTGAATACAAGATAAATATACTTTTTTGCCAATGGAACAAGATTTTAAAGACAGGATTTTTTGCAGTGTGCTCTGAGAGAATGTTTGACCAGTACTAGCACAGGTAAAATGCAAGCAGCTCCTCATTGAGTCCATCAATTACAGTGCAGATGTCCTATATTCTCATGATCAATTTTTTTTGTTTGTCTTTATCCTAACCCAAAACCTAAACTTCCCTAAACCTTTCATTTAAATTTAAACTTAAGTTTAAATTAAAAAAGTAGCTCTATCCTCTCTGGTGAGCCAACCAATCACCTGCCTCGCAGGTGAGCCAACCAATCACCTGCATTTTCCCATCATTCCAGAACTGACCCAGTTAAACTCCTCCCTTTTACCCAACAACCCGACTCTAAAATCTTGTTGGCATTAATCATAGCTCAGACTGATAGTCTCTGTTACGCAACATGTATTTCTCATTTTTAGATAACAGAATAAAAAGCACTATAGAAGCTGAAATAATAATAACATTCATTCATCATTATTACTTTTTGGAATTCAAACAACACATACTAATGTAATGTAGCCATAGTGAAACACCTGCCATAAATATGAACCGACTCACTGCTATCTGGATATTTGGTAAACATTTTTCTTCAAGTGTAAATCGCATTTGAGATATTGCTTTGTACTTTTAAATGGAGATGTACATTTGTTATTGTGAAGGGAAATGCAACTCCCACCTTAAAAATGTTGTGGTTGTGTTTACTTGCTTCCCAATGTTTTAATTTCTGTAAGAATTGAAGCTTGAATTTCTATCCATAATTGTATAGAGAAAGAGCTTGTCAGGATAAAATATTTCTGTCATTAAACTTCACAAGAGATCGTTTATGACATCTTCTTTCTGCAATATTGTTTCTGTTGTATATATTATTAGACTTTATTATTGTGGATATACAAAGAGAGTGGGCCAGATTAAAATGTGCTCAGGAGGCAGCATCGTATATTGATGCACCAACCAAGGCCACATTCATAAACTCTTATACACTTATACACACCAGGAGCTGCAGGCTTGGTGTCTGGGATAGCAACACTTTAATGGCATGGAAGATCCGGCACAAGACTTCAATTGAATGGGACACAAAGACATGACCTCCAAGAGGAGAATAACGTCAATACAATTAAATATGGAGAGTTGCTGACTGTCAACAGAGATAATCGTGAAATATGAAGGGAAAAAAACAATAATGTGATCATTGAAGATGGCTGACGATATGTCTCTTTATCACAATTATAATAACGTGCACAGCTCAGTTGAAACCTCTTGTTCTATTAGAGGGTGGCATATCCACAGGATATCATCATCTGACCAGAAGAAGTGCAGTAGTGCACTTCAATTTCTGGAGATAAAGTTATTAGAACCCTTTTGTACCATGCTAATAGTATATTTTCACATGTTAGAAGTAGTTCACTAAATACCCATCTCCCCTTTGTCAGAAGTGCACTAAAATCGTATGTTCTCTGGTCAAATGCAGTGAACTACAAAACTGGTAAAAAGTAGTGTGACAGATTTATATCAATAAATTATTTTTATTTTATTTGTCTCACTTTGGTAACATTCCTTCTGCTGCGTTTGTTTCCAGCCAGAAGTTTTTTCTTTGTCAAGTTTTGACCGATTATAAATTGAAAAGGTTGTGCATCGAAAATGCCCAGAGGGACCATGTGTAAACCTCCTGAAGACTTCTACATTTATTTAGCCCATTTCATTGAGATTTACTTTACATTTCTCAGACTCGAGTGCTGTCCACCGAGGCTGCCTCCCAATGTGCGGCCACAACAGCTTAAGGAATTTAATTCAAAACACCCAGGAAAATAATTTCCCCAAAGCGTATGATGTTGAGAGATACAGTTGCAAATTGGCCTTGTGCGTTCCACGGGATTAAAGTCAGAGTGATGAGAGCCTGGAGCAAAATTTTGCTGCGACAAAAGTGACAAGACAACTAGCAAAACTAGCTAGACTTATTATTAAAAGAGAACTACCCAATCAAATGGAGTCCCTGAGCTGCTATGTCACAAATAACACCATCCCCCATGTGTGTATCGTGATCCGACTCGCCTGTATGCCACCTGTGTTAAAGACATAATCAGCATGGTACCATAGCGTATTTAATCAGCACCAGACCAGCTGAAAATTGTCAGGTGACTTCTAATCTTTATACAGATATTTGGTGCAGGTTTTTAACAGTGAATTAGATGGTATTGGGTCAACAATGCAGGTGTCCTACTTCAGTGAAGCAGGTGTCCTACTGCAACCAAGCTGGTGTTCTACTGAAGGAAAGCAGGTGTCCTACTGCAGTAAAGCAGGTTTCCTACTGAAGCCCTGGCGAGCTGCCGAACAGTCATTCCAGGCTAGATGGATGGTACTCTGTGAAAATCTGTCTTTTGTCTTGTGTGTCCCTGACAGGGAAATTAACCTCAAATGTCAGATTCACTGCATATGGACAAAATATGCCTCATAAAAATGACCCTTTTAGTACATATCATTAATAAATTACTCTCCCCTTGTGACCTGTTCGTTGGGTGGAATGAACGCTGATGTATGTTCCCCTGGAGGGAACGCACACATGGAAGCAGAGGTTCAGGTTAGCTTTGGCAATGTCCAACAGGAATTCATAGAATACCAGATGATTTGACATTGTAAGTCACCCTTTGTCCCTTACAAACTGCAAGGGAAGATGCAATAATAAAAACTGTAGCCTCGAATTATTAAAAAAAATATATTCAATTTTAAATTTAATTTACCAAATTACCAGAGGAAATATGAGGGTCTGGAATAAATGGTGGCCAATCTATGAGAAGAAAGATCTCAAGTGTTCAAAAGGTACTTTAGTTCAATATGCAAATATGATTGATTACAAATTAAAACGTACTAGAGAGAGTTTGTAATATACGTGTTTAAATCTATAGAAAGCCATTATTGGACTATTTGAAATATTACCATGTATTTACATGTGTAGTTTTCACTATTATCATGAATGGTGTACAGCAAGAAACTAACGTCAGACTTTGCAAGAATGACTATGAGAATGGTCTTAAAATGTATCAAATATTTAATATTTTCCTCTGAAATAGGGAAAGGATGATAACACTTCATTGTTTGTCTTGGGAGGGGTAACAAGATAATGTCAAGTTAGGAGTGGGTCTACAGAAGATCCAATGTATTCCATTATGACATCTTCTGACCATATGACATCATCCGACATTGTCCGACCATACTGTATGACATGATCAGTGCAGTACAAAAGCAGACACACCTTATCACATAGCATCTGTGTGTATCAAGAATTAAATATAAAATTACGTGGACACAATTCATAACAAAAAGTAGTATGTTGTGAAAACAGTACATGTGGTATTTCAGGTGTTTTAGATGGGAGGTGGAGGATGTTCAAAATGAAAATAATTTGTCTAGTATTTAAAGGTGTGTGAAGTTGGGAAGTGAAGATGTTTAAGGTGGATAAACAGGACAGAATGTTTAGTACTTACAAGTGTTTTAGGTGGAGGAACAGGGATGTTTAGGTTTTGTAAAGAAATCGTTGTTTTATTTGTGTGTGATATTTTTCCAGATTTTCATCCCTTCCAAAATTCCCTCTCTAATCCTACCTTGTCAGCACCTCCGCAACTCCTTGTATAGGTCCTTGGGATGACGAGGGGCGCTCACATGTCGCCCAAGCCACTGATTCTATTCACACTGTTCACCCAACACAGAAGGCATTAGTTGGATCATGCACGGATGATTACATTACATTCACGTCAGTGATTGAACTTACAGGCACCCATTCTGAACACAATAAATCTATATAGAGCGACATTGCAGGATAGATCATCTGACTTAAATCCCCGGCAGCGCTATGCCAATTTTGCGCTGCCTTTTGCAGGAGGCCAAAGGAAAGTCAGAGAACCCATAGTCAAGTTCGAACCCATGACCATCGTGGTGTAGACTGTCCTGCAATGCAGCGACTTAGCATGCTACGCCACACAGAACTCCTGGTAAATAAATGTTAATGTTAATAAATAGGACACCTGGTGTCAGCTTGTGAATACATGTGTACATGTGTGTGGGTGTTTGCCTGTATCTGTGCTTGCAAATAAAAGCTGAAGTTGTCTTTAATCTGTTGCTAAACCATATCTGACTCATCAAAATTAAATTATAGTCAATTAAGTAAATGTTTTATAAAAAAATAACACAAAGGAGAGTACAAATAAGATAGCAGTGTAAGGGTGAAAACAGTAAATTGGCCAGTAAGGAACAGTTTTATAAGTGTGTCAGGTTGGGATGTTGAACGCAGATATTGGGCAAGGGTAGGCATGCTGCTCGAACATCAACGAAAAAAGCAAACATATTTTCTCACTATAACCTTTGAATGGCAATGAAATGTTTCAGTAATCACTCATTACACTTCTCTGTATTGAGTTCCTGGTACAATGTTCCTGTTTTGCATAGTAGAGGGCAATTAATCCGACTCAACTGTGGCCCTTTGAGAACTCCAGCTAATGACATTAATGGGATTGTGGGTAGTGCTGAATGGAAGCGCGTGTGACCACTGGCTGCCAAAGGCTTTTGTTGCCAGAGAGATCTACTGCACTTCCACATCAGCTCCAATGAGGTGCTGGGTATATGTTAGGTTGCTCTGAAGAAGTTCCTAAAACAAACATGTCCAAGTGGATCGCAGCCATTTTGACAGTTAAAACAATGTACAATTAAGTCTACCTCTGGTCGGTTTCGGCTGTACACAAGGCGATGGCAAACTTTCACACTATGAGAACAACCCTGGTCAGTTTTCAGCTAGGGTTGCTAAAAATTGGTTACATTTAGAGGACAGAGTGTGTCAAAGGAGCTGACAGGCGATTGTAAATGGACCCATAAATCCACACACAAAGCAGACAACAGTGAGTGACAGCACACCGCTTTCTAAATGGCCCCAGCCCACACATCGAACCAAAGTGCCCAACATGGTGCTGGGATTACGCTTATCAAGCATCAACTGTTTGCACGCCCAGACAAAGACGTATTGCTTTGGGACTAATTTAATGGACCATGGCTAGCCATGGAGTGGGCCCTTCACATTACGACTAACTGCGATGAAAAAGGCATGCAACATAATCGCTTCAGTCGTTAATGACGACGAGAGGAAATGAATGGACCAACTACTGGCAGGTTGAGCGGCGCTATCTGTTTGATACGTAATGAGTGTGAAAATGTGCATGAACGAGAGTATTAAAGGCTAAACAATAGCAATCCCTCATATTCTTTCAGCTGATGTGAGTGGAAAAGCAACCAAAAGCTGTTTGCCAAACAGCTCAAATGATGGCCATTACTTCAGGGGGAAAAAAAGAGTCAGATGTTTGTGAGGATGTCGTCATTAATATGCTGGCACATCTTATGAGGTAGCGTCCTAAACTGCACTCTATTTCCCATACCAGGCACTACTTCAGACTCTACTGCTTACCTAGTGAACTATTTTAGACTTGCAGAAGTGCTTCATATCTCTTCTAAACAATGTGTCATTCCATTATCACTACTTTATAAACACCTGGGCTCACAGGTTTATATTTACCTTGCTCTACTCTGCACGACGCGCCTCCTAAGCTACCCATACAGTGTTCAGGTGTTAATTTTATGGGACATATCGACATTTGCTGGGAGGGGCTGGTCAAATAAATGATGAATGACGAATGCAAGGAATGACCTGCCCTCACCTTTGTTCAATATAACAATACAACAATCCTTCCCAATGCAAAAGACAACATTTTTGCCCACACTTTATGCTGATTCTTCCTGTTTTAAATTCACCACGGGAGGACACTCTTTAAGTTCAAGTTATGTGACTAACCAGCCCACATGCAGTTGTTCTTCCACTGCTTATGCTGCTTTGTAATTAAAAGGTAGACAAAAACATGTCATTAAATTGGTCTGCACGGGGTGCCTCGCATTCCCTCTTTACAGATCCAAAAGGGTCGATTACAAGATTCACAGCACCAAGCACAATCTAACCTTCCATTAGCAATCTTACACCATCTGCCTCATTGCAGGCAGAGCACGCTTCAATATTATCCATTTTGTCTTCCGGTTTCAGGGGTGGAGTTTCAATTTATCCATAGTTTACCAGGTAGAAATTTACATTCATTACAAGGACCTGGGAGTAATTTGGGTTGAGTGCCTTGCTCATCTGTCCACCTGTTACATAATGGTTAAATGTTACATTTTCAGCAAGGTTACTTTGTCGCAGTTAGCTTCTGGCATTATGGAGATGTTATTTTCTTCCAGAAGAGATGTTATCCTACAATAAAATCTGAAAAATCTTTACAATCACACAGTTTTTAGCTTTTTGTCCGCCATTTTTTCCCCTGGTCCAATACCCCCTAACCATGTCTTATCAGAAGCTCTGCAACTCCTTGGAAAGATGCAGGAAGTGAAGGACACTCACAAGTTACCAACACACTGCTCATAATGGAAGCCTTTAATCACCTTGTGCGTGGGAGTATTACACTACTCAACTATACCTCTACTATGTAACTCAAGGGACTCCAATTTGCACACAAGGAGTCACTGGTGAGCAATGAAGCAAGGTAGGTTTAGCCCAGTTTACTAACCCTTATCCCGGGCAACGCAGTGCCAATTTGTATTCTATAATGCTGGAGCTCCGGGCAGAGAAGGGTTAGTAGTTATGAAGAAGTCAGAGAAGACGTAGTTGTGGTCGAACTCGTGTCCAACGTAAAGTAGCTGTCCTGCAAAGCAGCGACTTATCGGAATCACACAGTTGTTTTATAAAACTTAGAGAGATGCATGAAATTCACAGCAAGCACAATAACGTAGGACAGAATGGTACCAAACAACCCTCACAGTTCAATGGATGCACACATGAAAAAACTAGTTTGAATCCCAAATTCAAGTCAACTTCCTATATTTACTCTTGGTAGACCTCACAAAAGCTCAGCTAAAGCAACACACCCCCTTTGGATCAAATGGCATAGAATTACACTCTATATTGAAATAGGAACAGAAGTTACATAATCACTACATACTTGGGCAAAGGCTCTGCCAAAGACATGCTGTTGTTAAAAAGTGATTTCACCTTGCTGATAAGTGACCCCCACCAGACTCAGATGTAGCACCAACAATCACAATCGCAATAAAAAAGAATGTCACCCAGACAGAACCCCCCCCCCCCCCACAGAAACAGCTCAAAAGGCTCGATCTGGTTTGGAGAGGATTTATACAAAGAGGCTGAGATTCTGTTCTTAATGGTGAGAGACACGTAATTTGTCCGGGCCCTGAATACTGAGGAGGCCTATCTCCCTGATGTGAGGCCGGCCGCCTACCGCGGGTCCCCGTCAGACCCCCTGAGGCTCAGGATCTGGTTGGTGCTGGACTTTATTCATTGATGCCGCCCACCGAGCTAAAGGCTTTCAAACGGGTAGAATTACAGGATCAATACTGTGATTAGGAAAAGCCTTGTAGCGATTGTGTGATGTTGCACATGCACCGCGTCAGCGCAAAGCTCAGGGGATGTTGCGTGGGTCAGGGCTAAGGAGGGGGGGGGACTGAGGAGGGGGGTGGGGAACTGAGGAGGGGGGTGGGAAACTGAGGAGGGGGTGGGGAACTGAGGAGATTTATATGTAGCGCCATTACAAGTGTTGCGCCCCACAAAGATAGAAAAGCTAAAGTTCAGACAGTACAAATGTTGTTATTGAGGTTAAGATTAGTGATTATTGAGGTTAAGGTTAGGGTTATGGGGAATGGGGAACATGGATTTCTTGGTCTAGGAAAAGGGTTTAGAAAAAACAAACATGTGTTTTTGAAAAAGGTTTCTGATCTTAGTTAAGACATGACACAGACAAGTCCTCAGTGCCTATATACAGTAGATACATATTCTTTAAATGTGTTGGTTGGAGAACTATGGGAAATGGCCATCAAAAAGAAATGTGCTGAAGTTGTGATAACCCCTGCGAATATAGCTGGGGCAACAGTTGTTATGGAGGAGTGATATTATAAGTGTGACATCTTAAAATCATCTGAACCAGTAGTTGTTATCAAATCTGACTTGTTCTTATTGACCTGTGCAAAGTGAACCTATACAATCAAAAGATGATATCTGGGTAAATGTTTGCACAACCTAGGCCACCAAACATGAAAACATATTCATAGAAGATACATTTCCAGTCCTCTAAATCCTGATCTCCACAGGCAGTTTCCTTGCCTCCTAAAATGTATCGATGCTACGGCATGATCAATATTTGCCTAGGGTTTGGTTTATGAGACTAATAATCTACATCCGTCCTAGAGTGTATGTAAAAAGTACTCTTGCTTCCAACGAGGTGTGTAAATCAGTCCATCTTAATTCAAAGATTGTTTTTAGGTTGTATCTTTGTACATAACATACAACATAACAGACCTGCTTAAATGATTGTTAATTCCACTCAGATGTACTGAGGAAAGGTAAGGTCAGCATATGAACCTGCACTTTCTCTGCTAAATGTCCACAATCGATTGTCAAATTGCTAAAGTGAGGTTACAACTGATGAATGCCCTTCGCTAATTTTTGTTGGGCATTTCAGGCATGATCGCAAATGGTATCAATAAACTAAAGGCCAAGATATGGGCAGTGAAATGCAGTGAGGTTGTGACTGGCTAGGCAAAGGGGTATAAAGCCTTGCTGAAAATTTGTGTGAATTTAGTTTTAGATTAAAATGTAATCAAGCCACGGATAATTAACTGATGTATCTAGAGAAAATAGAGATCTGCAAAGCTGGCACTGGGCAAGTTCAGATTGTCTATAAATGGAGCATTCTTCTTCAATAGTTTTATTTTTATTATTTCTAACTTATCTATCCCAAACCCCGGGCAGGGCTATGCCAATTTACACTGCCTGATGCAGGAGGTCTCCGGAAGTCGGAGAACCCATAGTCATACTCGAACCTATGACCACAGACTTTCCTGCAATGCAGAGACTTAGCCCACTATGCCACATGGACCCCCACTTCAATAGCTTCTTAACACAACATACCATCACTATATCAATTATATATTCTATATCATACTGTATATCCTCCTGTAATTGAGACAATATCATTGATATCTAAATGCAATTGGATTCATTTGACTGTTAGTTAACCAAGCAAGTTTATTAAAAATTCATTCTTATTTACAGCATATACAGTAACGATTGTATCTGGCTCTAAATTGAAATCTAAAACAAAATTAACACCTCGGTATGATTAATGATTTATTATAGCCTGACCACACATCAACGGCTCTGGGTAAAGCAGAGCATGCTAACCTTAAGATAAGATAGGCAGAAAAGACATTATGATTTGGAAGCACTTCAGTGAAGACCTAATTACATTTTGCGGAGAAGGACACAAGTTCACCACCAGAGGATATCCAAGTCCAATCATGCAGTGAGCCTTGCTTGAGACTCAGAACATATTCTAAACCATCACATGACACGGCTGTGCATTTACAAAAAAAATCCAATCACTGTTCAAAGAAAATCCTGCAATCCCGAAAACTGGGATATTCTACAGGCGGGAGTAAACGGTCGAGCCTCTGGTATAACATTTCCCTCTAGTCTCACACAGACACCAATGTCCTGACACACTGGTCCACGCATTCCAAAAGCCTGACCATTCAAATGATTGACTGAAATGCCTCCAAATAATATCGTAATGTGAATGAAATACTGTGGCAGTTCTAATAATTGAGTGTAGACATTTGCTTATAATTATGATATTGCCACAGCCTGTTCGAAATTGTTCCATATGACTTGTGAGAGTTGTCGAGGGAAACAGAGGACACAAACGTGTTTCTGAGAGTCTTCCTTTTAATGTTATTGGTCATGGTAGCAAAAACGTCAAACTGTTGGAAAGCTATGGTGAAATTTATCTGGGAAAATAGTAGTCATGCTCTGAAATAGAAGACATTGGTGGTAATCTTAGATTCACCTTCCTATGAAATAAGTGCTGTGGTAATTAGTAGGTGTTTTCATCAGGGATAGGCTGGCATACTGGCATGCATTCCTCCCGCGGCCAGTTCCAGTCCACAGACCTGGGTTCCAGCAGTACTTCCCAGACCCTCTAAGACTCTGCATCAACTTTGAGAAAATAAAATGGAGATATTAGGTGGTGTCTGTCTCTTTCACTTAAAAATTTGTATTGACACTGTTCTGTAATATTCTTGAACTGGGGATTTTCTGTAAAATAAGTGTCACAAATGGGAGAACACCATTAACACAACAAGACAGCACACCTGTTATCCTTTTTACAACGCTTTTGTCTCCATTTTAAAACCTGCTCAATTAGCCTCAATAAAGGCATTGTTTTAGGTATTGGTCTACTGGACACAGTGGTTTATGTCACTGCCTGATTGGCCCAGTGGTTTATGTCACTGCC
>JACXGM010019355.1:0-18448 GCA_016801145.1 Umbra pygmaea
TGCCTGTTTGGATTACTCTGCCTTTGGATATCCCTAATTGTACCTTAGCCATATATGCTATTCCGTCCTGACCATCTGCCTGTTTGAATTACTCTGCCTGTGGATATCCTAGCTGTACCTTTGCCATTCCTGCTATTACGTTCTGACCCCTGCATTGCCTGTTTGGATTATTCTGCCTGTTCCTATGGACTGTCAAACCACTTGAGTATTCATTACAGCTTGAGTCATCATTACAACTATCTTCCCGTAATGAAACCACATTTTAATAACCTCACCATAACAATATAGACTGCGTCCAAATTATAATGCAAATTAGTTGACCCAAATGACAATCAGTATAATTTTCAAGTCACCAACCATTAGGGCATAAGTCAAATTTCATTGAACAAACCACCCATCGAAAACAGTATTTTCTTCAAAAATAAAAAACTCCAAATTCACTGTTCCAAATTATTATGCACAACAGAGTTTCAAAAAATGTATTGGTTATAAAGAACTGAAAATGGTCATTTGTGGAATTTGCAGCCTTTAGAATGCTCTAAAGTTTCTCAATAGGGTTAAGGTCAGGGGCGGATGGGGGCCACACCATGAATTTCATTCCTTTTATGCCCATAGCAGCCAATGACAGAGGTATTCTTTGCAGCATGAGATGGTGCATTTTCATGCATGAAGATGATTTTACTACAGAAGGTCATGGTTCATCTTTTTGTTCCATGGAAGAAAGTGACCAGTCAGAAACTCTATATGCTTTGCCAAGGTAATTTTCACACCTTCAGGGAGCCTAAAGGGGTCTCTCCCCATGATTCCGACCCAAAACAGGACTCTGCCACCTCCTTGCTGACGTTGCAGCCTCATTGGGACATGGTGGCCATCCACCAACCATCCACTACTCCACCCATTTGGACCATCCTGGGTTGCGCGCAGTGGCAGGCCGTGCATTTTACACCTAGGCCTTTAATATCTTCCCGAAATTAAAACACATTATAATAACCTCACAATGACATTTTAGGGCTTTTGTATATATTATACAAAATATAAATAGGCTACATCGTATTTCCTTTAAGTTATATTTCTTAACGTTAGTATGTCAGAACTCAGAAATACCACTATTTTGTTAACCCAGAAGTTTTGGAAACTACCTACATTTGTCTTTCCTCCCTGAAGGTGGCTTTCAGAGGCTAGGTCCGGGGCATTCCTCATGCCATTTTCTACAGTTATAGTATGCACCGAATAGCCTAATAACTTGCATCCTTCATTCGTTCCTGTACTTAAATGTGTGCATTTCCTTGAGGATTCTAATATTTTTTACCTGTCATTTTACAAATATTAGGCTACATGAAAATAACAATGAGAAAAACGGTATCGCATTTCGCCATTTGAACTCTAATGGACAACTGCTGAGAAAAACAGTTTTTTTCAATAGCTAAATGTGGCTCCGTCTTTGGAATGATTATGCATTTTAGGCGCATTTATATCGCTTGAGAAGACGCCTAAGCCAAAATTGAATACTTCACTTGCACATATATATATACTGGTACTAAACACTTGCACATACATATACACTTGTACAAAGCACTTGCACATACATATATACTTCACTTGCACATACATATACTTCTACAAAGCACTTGCACATACATATATACTTCACTCACATATACATGCATACTTCACTTGCACATACATACATCCTCCACTCGCATATGCATATATACTTCACTTGCACATACATATATCCTCCACTCGCATATGCATATATACTTCACTTGCACATACATATATACTCCACTCGCATATACATACATACTTCACTTGCACATACATGCATTCTTCCCTCGCATATACATACATACTTCACTTGCACATACATATATACTTCACTCGCATATACATACATACTTCACTTGCGCATACATGTATACTTCACTTGCACATACATATACTTGTACATAAATGCCAAAAGTAGTAGGGTATAAGAATGTATTTATTTGGTTGGTAGCCGAGGTGGAAGGCTGGGTTACCCTAAAAAGTTGGGTTTGCGTCCTGTCTGGAAGCCTAGTGAATTTGTTGAGTTAGATACTTACTTACTTTGACTACTTAGGCTAACTTAAATAACAAAACCTCTGATCAGGAAAGTATTGCACCGCGGTAAAGATGGTTTTATTCCCACATTTTTTTACTCTGGTCCTTAACTGGTCCTTAACTACTACTGTTCACTGATAGCTACATCAGTTAATGTCCGACTTTTGGCACTCGGATGTTGGCACTCGGCACGGCCAACGACGTGTCGTAACCCTGGAGCATTCAACTGTGGCTATATAAAACTATCTTTTCCGCGGTGCAATACTGTGCCTTCATGATGGGAGGTTTTGTTATTTAAGTTAGCCTAAGTAGTCAACGTATATAATTATCGAAGTCAACTAATTGACCAAATAACATACATTCTTATACCCCACTACTTCAGATTTTTGGCATTTACGTACAAGTCAAGTATATGTATGCGCAAGTAAAGTATGTATGTAAATGCGAGTGAAGTATATATGTATGTGCAAGTGAAGTATGTATGTATATACGAGGGAAGTATATATGTATATGCGAGGGAAGAATGCATGTATGTGCAAGTGAAGTATGTATGTATGTATGTATGTATGTATATGCGAGAGAAGAATATATGTATATGCGAGGAAAGAATGCATGTATGTGCAAGTGAAGTATGTATGTATGTATGTATGTGTGTATGTATGTATGTATGTATGTATGTATATGCGAGAGAAGAATATATGTATATGCGAGGAAAGAATGCATGTATGTGCAAGTGAAGTATATATGTATGTGCAAGTGAAGTATACATGTATGTGCAAGTGCTTAGTAGCAGTATATATGTATGTGCAAGGGAATTATTGCATTTTGGCCTAGGCAGCTTCTCATAGGCTAGGCCTGCAGAAACGCTTTAGTTGGTCAAACACACCCAACATGGTAAAGTCGAAATCTGATGACAATCAACAACATGGTCCTGATGGGTTTCAACAGCAGACGGTATTCACTCTGAATTCTGAATGCCCCAGTCTACCCGGAGACAACACAGACGAAAAAATCTTATTGGATTAAAGCTTTCATTTATATGAGCTGTGCTAAAAGCAAGGCAACTGAAAAGAGCGTACTGTAGCAATGAAATTACCTCATAGAATAATTGAAATAATTGAAATATGAGGTAATTATTTTTCTCTTATTAAAAAAAGTTATTAAAAACATGAAAAAATGTTTTTTGCTATCATATACTCTTATTGTTTTCTTTACACACAATACAATAGCATTTGGTTACAATTCACTAGCTTTATAATGAATATTGCAGTGAATTAAAATGAGCGCTATTATTTTGAAAGGAAAAAACAAAAAAACATGTTAAGACTCATTTATTAGTTACTATTACTATTTATAAACAATGTATATTATAAATATTAAGTTTTGCCATTACAGTGTTAACAGTTCAATTTGTCAGGTCAAGAAAGACTGTCAAATGTTTTATAAAAACATGTATTTTTTGGGGAAATTGTTTTTAAGTTAACTTAAAAAGTCAGGAGGTACATTGTTGACATTAATGTTAAAAATGCACTTCCAATAAAGTGAGTGTTGGCAAAACCAGTTGTAATTTTTATGTTGAGGTGGCGGGGGTGTAGTAGGCAGCTGCTGTATGTAACTAATAAAGTAACTTGTAATCTAACTTAGTTACTTTTATAATCAAGTAATATGTGAAGTAACTAAGTTACTTTTTAAAGGAGTAATCAGTAATCAGATGAATCAAACTGTGGCAACACTGTTAACCATCCTATATTCACATTGATGATAACCTTTATCGAGTGGAATTAACTGATTTAATACCAGGGTCAACAACTTTGATACTTACAATACACTAATTGACACGACTTGAATTAAACCATCAATAATATACCAATATAACGCTGTATGAGAGGATGCTGCATCACATACAGTAGCCATCGCATAGCCAAAATCAATGTCTTTATCAAATAATCAAGAAACAAACTCACAACAACCAATCACATTTACTGATATGACCAAAAAGCAAGCAAAAATGCAGGGATGAACAACACAATCAGGATTCAACAGCCTTCCCCAGAGACTCCAGCCAAGCTGCAGGGCCTAAACACACACATACCTTTCATAGTTGCTTGCTTCAAAGTGCCATACAAATCCTTTCACTGGCTGGGACAGGGCCATTAGCGCTGGAGGTGGTCGACCCTTGGTTACAATTCCAAATCTTTCTTTAAATGTCTTCCTTGATTTTTTTGTAAATTTGCCACCAAATCATTTTCTTTTCATCCAGCTGCCATTCTAAAAGTAAACATCTAACCAACAAATCTAAAGCACTACAGCTAAAAGTTCCAAATAATCGGAAATAGTTCTATGTCAAGTGCCAGCTAGGTTTTGTTCAGTTAGATAACTGCCTTTCCTATTAGAAACACAAACGATGCTGACGTACGTCTAGGCAAGCTAGAAGGCTTTGGTGTGTCAAAGAATACTCCCAACATGGCACACTCAAAATCTGATTAGTTAAATAATTGCATTAAGAGACTAATTTGAATGATTTTTTTTATGTTATTAAAAATAAATAAAAATATTTTTATTCTGATTCTGACTATCTTTTAGGCCAGCAGAGAAGGCACTGACAGTCCACCACTGCTGTACAATCAATATCGGCATGCCCCGAAGTCTTGAGAACCAGTGTGAAAACATATATGTACATATTTCACAGTTTTTTTTAAACCCTGTTCCCCCTTTTTCCAGTAAACTTTGACCGTCTATTAAAATTTGTATTTAAAAAGCTTAAAATTATGCTAGAAAAAACTGACATTGAATAGAACAAATATGAAATTTGTATGTACTGTAACATGTCCAGGGCTGACTGCCATATTGAAAAAGCATCTAAACATTTTGACCAGTACGGCTCATATGAAAACAAAAATACTTTTGGTGGCAACTCACTGACAATAACTAGGTTTTGAAATATGAATTCAATGTTTTGGGCAAGTTACTACATTTTGTAGACATGCAATAAGGTTGTACAGTAATGTCCCATCAAATAGTTTAAAGAATGTTAAGACTGTTTTAAAAAAGTGCCAAAGCGATTGAGAAAAACTGTAAATCCACAACAGATGTTATACAGTCAGTTACCGTACATTCAAATTTAGCCCGACAAAACAATTGGATAGATGGCAAAAAATTGAGTCATTTATTTTTCAATGGTTTTACAGTTCATATTATCAAAAAGTGTTGTGTAATGTTTATAAGTCCAGTCCTGTATGTCATTCACTAAATGTCCAGCCATCAGCATAGGGCCCTGTATTCCACTGCTGGTTTGCTTTTAAAAAGCTAAGCAGGGTCTGGCCTGGTTGCTCCCTGGATGGGAGACCAATGCTGCTGGAGGTGGTGTTGGAGGGCCAGTAGGGGGCACTATTTCTTATGGTCTAAAGATCAATCACAATGGCCCAGGGCAGTGATGGGGACATCTTCCCCGGATGGGATGTTAAACAGGTGTCCTGACTCTCTTCATAAAAGTAGGGGTGTTAACCCCAGTGTCCTGGACAAATTACCAATCTGGCCTTAATACAGCCATGGCAACCTAATCATCCCCAGCTGATTGGCACATTAATCCCTTTCCCTTCCCCCCCCCACTTCTCCCCAGGCCATTGCTTTAAATGAGAAGCTGTTCTCAGTCAACTTATCTGGCAAAATAAAGGAAAAAGCAAAAAAATTGTGTTTAATTTTTTTTTCTTCTATTGTTTCTATTAGAAACAATGGAAAGAAAAAAAAATAGATTTGTTTTGCTTTTTCCTTTATTTTACCAGACAAGTTGACTTGTGTTCTTTTGCACTTCTTTTAATTGTTTTGAGCCATGGCATAGGATTTTTTTATGTAGGTTCAGTTACGTCTGCGTTTCTGTACATGTGACACTAAAAACAATGGAACTATTTGACTAGGTGAAAGAAATTAGGGATATAACATTAAAAAAGATATTAATATAATTCATAGTTTAATAGAAGCTTATAAAGATGTGTCCAGCTAGTAGTAGGCAGAGGAAGAAACACTGCAGTAGGCTCAGCAGCTGTAAGCTAATAAAAATGTATATACAGTGTACAGTACTTTAATAATAGAAATAACAACAAATAAGAAAATATATATGGTATCCAAACTCAAGGTGTTCATGGCTGGTCATGGAATTTATGAGTATTTAATTACTGTATTATGTTTAGATTTTTGGGGTGGTAATTGTCATTATTTTTAATGACAGAAGGAAGAGTAGGCTAGGGAGACAGGCATGCACACTGAGACAGAGAGCAAGGGCACAGACTAACTGGGCCAGAAACTCCATCGCCCAGGTACACGTGGACAAGAATCAGAAGCTTAGGCCGCCAAACAAAAATCTGGCCAGAGGATTACAGATTTTATTTTTACATATACTAATGTAACTACTGTATGTGATTTAGTCATCCATAAATGTTTATAGATCATTGATGTATTGTTGCCAAAGATTGGGCTTCATTCTGTCAACAGCTGCCAGATACTGTTTCCTTATGGTGTTAAACTGATAACAAATCCCCTTTTTCCTCTTTTAGTTGGAGGTTGGCAACAATTAAGGGAGCAACCTTCCAAACGTTATTATCACTTCCACTATATTGTAGGTAATTGTAAGCTCTTCCCTAGTTCCCAATAATCCAACCTTGTAATGTGAAGTATAGGACTGAGACTTACAAGTACAGGACAGAGACTATTAAGTGATTAATATAAAAATTAACAAAATGAGCCCTTTGAGCATATGGGATCACCAGTATCTGATCAACATGAATTATGATGGCTTAAAAAACACTCCTGTTTGTGCCATGTTCAGTGAACATGGCAGACCTTTTGTTAATTATTGCATTAGACATGCTGACATACAGTACCTTATGAAAAACATCAGATTTCCAATGAGATAAACAGTTCTGTGATTTCTAGCAGTCCCTAGAGCATGGCACTTGCACGGCTAAGGTTTTGGGTTTGAATCACATAGGAGGCCAGTGTTCCAACAACGTTTCACCTCCCATGATCTCCCATTGCTCCTCCGCTCTAGAAAATCTAAATGTATGCTTTTAATTAGAAAATGACCAGTGCCTGCCCACTCAACAAGAATCCTCACTCACCCTGGAGGACAGCTCTAAACCAGATTATGGTAATACCCAATTGATTGCTTACTTACCTTAAAAACCGTAAGGAACACAATCAATGTGAATCACTTTATTCTTTTATCCATTTTCGTCCTCATCTAATTGGTCATCTTACCGTGAACACGCCTTTTCTGCAACTCTGTAACTCCTTTAATAGGTGCAGGATTGTGAAGGTCTCTCTCATGGTTCCTCCAACCCCATGTTGGCGAGCCGTCTGATTCACATCAAACTACTTGTCAAACACGGAAGCCTTTAGTCAGCACACACAGCAAAGGATTACACATTCTCCAACTGTACTTCTGTAATAGATATGTTAGGCACCTGATCTGCTCAGAAGTATTCACTGGAGAGCAATGTCGTAAGCTATGTAGTGCAACATATCTAGGGCATCTGGAATTTGAGTTATACCGATAAAACCAGATCAAACACCCCCAGCACAAAACCAAATCACAGAAAGAAAAAAAAAGATACAGAAAAAGCCAGAACATCCATTCATGTTAACGATATAATCAAAACAGATTTGATTGTTTGTATTATTTCACAGTATGTATTTAAAACTGAATTACATGTCCTCAAGATAATTTTTTTCAAAAAAATTATAATATTGTAGGTAGGATAGGCTAAAATCAAATGTGCACCATGTCACATGTAGAACAAGTAATAATGTCTAGCTGGTTAGGTAGTTGGCTGACAGTTGCAAGGATGTAGGGAAAAACGAGAATACCAAATCATGCCGAAATACCTGTTTAGAGCAGAGTTAATGTTCTTAATTTTTTTTTAAATGCATTTTCTTAATCGGACTTATCTATCCCAAATCCTGGGCAGCACTATTCCAATTTGAGCTGCCTTGTACAGGAGGTCCAGGTCTGGTAAAACTATCAAACCCTTGAAAGAACATTCAGTCAGGGGTGCGCGTTGTGTAGTGGACTATGTCGCTGCATTGCAGTACAGTCTACATCAGGGGTGTCAAACCGGTTCCACGTAGGGCAAATGTGATATAATTTTTTATTTTAATTGTTTACTGATGTAATTTAGTTGTCTTTTGATTTAGTAATGCCGCTTTAAGTTGTAAATAATGTTCTGAAGAGGGTTTAATACAATTTCTTGCTTAAATTTACCTCCCTTGCTTTTGCATTTCAAATTTATATTGGGCATAATTGAGTAACTGGAGCAATAGAGGTTTGATTGAGTTTCAGCTGCCAAAAGAATTAAAACATTGACACTTTGGTGAAACACCCGGCTTTAGATTCTCTGGCACACTATTGTGAGAAATGGATGTTGTTGTAAAATCAGAGAAAGTAAAAATTCTAAATACAGTTTTAGTCAGTGGGTTAACCAACACTGATATAGGTAGAGATTTTTGACTTCCTGTTATTTGGCCCTAACAGGTTAATTGAAGTGTCCACTTCCGATAAAGATTGAAAGGTTCTTGTTGAATATCAGCATAATGCTACCATCAAAAACATGAAAGGGAGTACCTGCCCTACACAAGGCCTTGCAATGCAAATCCACAAATCAATCAGCCTGATCTCACCCCAAGGCATACATATTACACAATGTTGTATTTATCGTGCTATAGAGACACAAAATTTGATTTTAGCGTGCTATAGATATGTCGAAGATACATGTTTTTGTGTTAGACATACACCAAAATCATATCTAACTGTTCACCTAAATTTTACCCTAACCTTAACCACACTGGAGTTTTGCTTAACCTTAACCGTTCCCAATATAAACCCATGGCGTCTATAGCACGCAAAAATGGAATTTGGCGTAGGAATAACACGGGGGTCTGTATGCAGTTTGGAATTGGTGATGATGGCACCTCTGTAACTACGATCTTCCTTGTGGAACTCAAAGTTTTGACAGAGAGAAGTGGCGGCCATTTGAAAAGATCTTGAAAGAAGAGTTTTGGATCGGAGATTCAGTTGGACACAAGGCCTGCAAGACACCCATCGATGTGGACTCGTCCTTCTTACCAGACAAGACCACCGCCCACTTCTGCCAATGTTATTGCAGATCTGGATTGAGGGAGTGTAGAGTCAACAACCAATAATAGTTTTACAGAGATTACCTTTAATGAGGCAAAAATGTAACTTAGCCAATTGCCTGCCAACCAACGTAGCAACCCTGAGGAACACATTGCTAAGAGTAAACCGCATTCCAAATTATTAAGCAAATTATATTTTACACAGGTTTTCCTGAATAGTCGATGCAAATGACATTCAGTATAATTTTCAAGTCACCAACCGTTAGGGTACAATTCGGATTTCAAAAAACATTTTTAAGGTTGTAAAGAACTAAAAATGGTCATTTGTTAAATTTGCAGCATTGGGAGGTCATGTTTACTGAAATCAAAAGCTATTTCAATCAAACACATCTTAACAGGGCAAGTTACACGATAACATAGGACCCGCTTCTTTGATATCACCTTCATAATTCTTGCATCCATTTAACTGAATTTCTTTGCAGGATGTCAGAATAGCTTATTGCTTGAAACCTGTGGCCTGCTGAATAATGTGGAACAGGAACATCCTTCTTAAGTAGTTTTCCTATAATTGGGCTCACCTGGCAAACTAATTATCACAGGTGTCGGAGATTGATTTCAATGATCCAAAGAGCCCAGAGACACAATACCAATCTATGAGTTTGATTGAAAAACAAAATATTTAATGTTTATAACACTTAATTCAAATTTGCATAATAACGTGGAACACTGTATAGTTACTCTGCTTTACAGGTTAAAGATGATGCATGGCCCAGTAGTGTTGAGTTTTGATTTCCAAAACTCAAGCTGTGAGAAAAATCGTAGAAGGCCTGTCACCACCAGCAGCAATCCTTAGGTCCGAGAGCATCTTCCACAGATTAGCTGAAGCTGCTTGATTCCGCTTATGCCACGGTGGAAGAAAGTGATGAGCTTGCCTCTTATGGGCACAATGGCTAAGGTGACTGTACGTCGACAGCAATCGAGGACATGACCTACATAGGCTTTAGTGAGTGCAAATAAAACAAAGAATGAGCAACTAACCGACAACAAAGCTGCCCCCAAAATCACAAAAAACACAAAGACTTGATCCTAAATATAACAAGCAGTCCCTTACTTCAAATTACTGAAGAGAACTTTTAAAATCTCTAGCAACACCAAAGAAAAAGATACCTGTTTTATTAAAAGGACGACAGGTGTCAATGTGGGATGGAAGCACTTCCACCTAAAGCATAGTGTAAGAAAAAAACACTGTTCATTTGAAGGAACTAATCTCACAATATGCTTACCACTCCCATTGCTTATTTTTAGACAGCTGCCATTATTAATTTTACTACAACCAAGGGTGGGAGAAGATTTTAAACTGATCAGAATTCTTCTTCCACGTGTAGATTGTGACAAGAAAGTGCAAAAATCTTGGAATTTAACATTTTCCCAAAATCAACTGAAATATTTCAGAGAATACATGGGAGAATTTAAACACCAACCAACACCACAGGACAACAAAGCCTAGAAATGTTTGACCACAACACCCGCTTTCTCTATCTCTTCAAATAAACTGGAGCGGCCACGGCCAACTCGTTTAAACCCCACCTCCAAGAGGAAACAAAGATACCACAATACCAAACAACAGCAAAAAACTGAAATGGACAAAACACAATGGCAACACCATAAACAACTGAGATTGGTTTTCAAATCAAACTCACAATGTCTGATCTTCCTATCAAAGACACAGATTGGCATCCCAGTTAGCAACACAAGGATTGGCATTCCAATTAGTAACAGAGAGCTTGGCATCCCAATCAATAGCACAAAGAGACACTACAGCCATCAAGCAGACGGCGTTGCCATCAGCCGTTAAGATGTGCCTCCTTTGTAATAATGACAGCTGCTATACTACTTGGTTTTTGTCTTGTCCAGTGGCAGCATTCAGCTTTTACAAAATGTTAAGGTTAAATTCTGGATTGCTGATATGCACAGTATATGCATTGTTAAACTGTACTCTAGGGTCCAGAATTGTGTTGGTCATTGTTAGTGTTCTTGATACATATTCTAATGCTTTGGTAAAAACCACAAGGATACAGTCCTCTCAATTCCTTTATGGCATACAGCAATGTCCTTAGTGTCAAAATTAAAGTGAGTAGAAGTTCTGGAACCCAAACTTGTTTATGCCATGGTGGTGGAAGGTAAGTAGACAGTTTTGATGTTACACTCTCTGTCCTAAGGTGCCATGAATGACTTAACAGCCGGAGACAGACCTGCAGGCCAGCAGAGGGCGATGTAGCGTCTTTTCACCGTCTATCCAAAGTTTTCTCAAATGCCTAGCAGTTGGCAAACCATTAAAAAACACACTTCTCCATCTTTCATACACTTCAAAGGATTCTGTGAGACAGGACCCTGTTGTTTACACAGCAGGAGGCAGGCCAAAATACTGGTATGTAAAAACTGGTCTTTAAGCTGTTTTATACTCAGGGGCGTAGCACAAGATCATGAGCCCTATGCATAGGCAGTCCTGATGGGCTCCCATGTTCCTCAACCCCATATATTCCAGTCTTTTCAAGGGCCTTCTCTCCCCTTGGGCCCTTGTAATCAGTATTAGATTTACCCCCAGTCCGACGCCCCTGTATATACTACAGAATATTCTACTACTATATTAATATTTATATTAATATTATACTAATACTACTATATTCACCTGTTCATGTGCAAGAAGCACAATGTGTTCTTCATATGTAGTTAATTAATGTGTACTGTATTCTTTTAATTTAATTTAACTTTTATTTAACCAGGTAAGTTGACTAGGAACAATTTCTTATTTACAGCTGGAAGCAATAAGGGGGAGGTGTCTTGCACAACAACACAACAACAATTAATGGTGCAAACTTAAAACCCAAACAATGACCCCCAACTTGTACAACATTAACCCTATAGACATTTAGAACACAGTTTTATCCAGAGTGACTCACAAAAAGTACAGGGACATCCCCTGGTGCAACATTGGATAATGTGCCTTGCTCAAGGATAACATGACACTTGTCCGACTCCATAACCCGATACCCCCGTCAAAAGATGTATCCATCGATCATGTTTTTTTCCTAAGGTAAGGGGCTCTTCACAGGGGTTGTGTAGCATACTTCTCTTCATGGAGTTTGATACTAACATGAGTCCAGGGGGAAAAACCTCTTGCAAGCATAATCCAATGTCCAGATGGGTTGCTAATTTTCTACTCACAAGCTGGTGATGCCATAACTTGTGGAAACCATGTTCTCCATAAAGTACTCTAATCTTCTGGCGGATGCCCTATAATTGTAGCTAGAAGAAACAGTTTGGACACGCACACCTGGACAATGTGGATAGAGAATGAAACCATCCCCATAGTAACACAATTGAGAACCACAGACAAGCCAGAACAATAAATTTGCTTCAGCCAAATTACAGTCCTGTAACTTGATAGGACAGGTAGCGGCTAGCATAACGTAACTCCGGAATTATGTAAACTATGGCTACTTCACCTTTTTTGATCCATGCCAAAACGAACAGTATTGTGTCAGTGGGGTGTTGACTTGTGATGTACTGTAACATGGCCATGTTCTTGGAGTGGATAATTATTCATGCTTGTAATTTCAGATCCTCACAGAGGCCACATCAATTTACAAAACATTAATAGCATTGCTTGTTAAAACTGCTTTTAAATATTATTATTAGTTGTCAAGCGAGGACAGTGTAGGAACAAAAATAGTCATTGAGGGTTGATCATTCTCACTGCCACTAGCTTCTGAACTTTATGACAGTGTCATTGCAAAAATACTGTATCAAATATATAGTCACTTTAAATTAGTAAAAGCAATAAGAAATATGTATTATTGTAGCATGATGTTTGAAAAATGGAACCAGGAAATGTCAATCTGGTACATTTATATTTAAATTGTATTGTAGAAAAACCTCCATTGTAAATAGAGGTTTACAATGAATGCGTCTCAAAGACCTCACAAAAGCTCACAAGATGCAATTCATGCCCTTACTGCTGAGAAAATGCAGCTGCTAAACTCATTCCCAACTCGGCCTGTCTATCACCTATTATTTTAATGTAAGTATGTAGATAATGAGAAATGCCTGTTTGGTTAATACATGTTAAACCACAACGTTGGATATCAGGTTGTTTCATGTTTATGATGACAAATTGAAACACAGTTTTACAAAAAAAATTCAGTCTGTTCATATTTGGATTCATTATCTAAACAGCATTGTTAGCAATGCAATAAAGGCCACTTTATTCAGTTTCTTGTTGTATTCAAGTAATGGAAAAAAAAGGAAAATAGATTGATTTTCATGATCTTGTTAGTTTTTCTAATATGAGGAAATTGTGTTATATTCTGGTTTTGAAAAAAGGTTGAAATTTAACATAGAATTCCTGCAATATAAATATTAGGTTTGGGTCCTCCTAAGATGAACATGGCATCAGGAAAATTAGAGTGGGCGTACCTTGGGTCTAGTACCTTGATACATCTCTGACCCCAAAATGAATATATAATCTGCCTCTGTGGACAGAAAAACCCTAATCCCCCAGCACATAAACTATTGCAGCATAACATCTATGTATGTATGTTAAGGTTGCAAAATTCTGGGAATTTTCAAAGTTGGAATCTTTCCATGGGAATTTACAGGAATATATGGGAATAAACGGCAATTAACAGGAATAAAATGTATACTTTCAATATTGCTTGTTATAATACTGTTAGTCTATAACAGGGAGCTTAAATGTAGTTTGAAAAAACATATTGCAGCATAATCTTTGTTATAACAATCTGATTTAATGCAACTCCAGTTGAATGTCCTCCCTATATTTGTCAATGACATGCACACATGCAGTAATCAGCATAGGCTACTACACCCTTGCCAACAGTTTTTTATTAACCTAGATGTGTTAATTGTATAGCCCACTTGTTCTTGATAGGCTGGAAACAATAGACAGTGCTTATGGTTAGCTAAGCACGCATATAACCATATTAACTCAAAGGCAGCATGCTAGCTACCTTCATTTGAAGCTAAAGGTCAATGGTTTGGGCTACTACTTAGCCTACTGCAGGGCAATTGAGGCCACACACACTGCACAGATCATTTTCAGGATCCAACATTCTACAGCAGATTGAAGCTGATTGAAGACAGTTGTGTGTGTGTGCATGTGTGCATGTGTGTGTGTGTGTGTGTGGGGGGGGGGGGGTTAAGGAATATGTTTATTTTATACAACATTCATGTTTTTTTATGTTCAATGAATTCTATCAAAGTTCTACTGACAAATAACTCAAAGTATTCACTTGCATGTCCATCTTCTTATTGTTGTTTAAAGAAATAATCTATTAAAGTTCTACTGACGAATAACTCAACATTTGTATACACTGTATATGCCTGTCTGCTTATTACATAACTAAATGTTTATATTTATGTTTGTATACGATGGAGTTTGTATGAATTACCCAACATTCCCAGTTAATTCCTGTAAATTCTCATTAATTCCCATAAATTCCATTATTTCCCATGAATTTTTCCAAAATTCCCCAGATTAACTTTCCATGGAAAGTCAGCGGGAGTATTCTGCCCCTTTGCAACCCTAATGTATGTATGTATGTATGTATGTATGTATGTATGTATGTATGTATGTATGTATGTATGTATGTATGTATGTATGTATGTATGTATGTATGTATGTATGTAGGTATGTATGTATGTAGGTATGTATGTATGTATGTATGTATGTATGTATGTACATACAGTTGTGCTCATGAGTTTGCATTCCCTGGCAGAAATTGTGAAATTTCTGCATTTATTTTGACAATATGACTGTGCAATCAAAAAATATACACAGTTTCTGTGTATAAATAGTCAATGAATTTGTTAGCTCTCACATGGATGCATCGAGCAGGCTAGATACTGAGCCATGGGGAGCAGAAAACAACTGTCAAAAGACCTGCGTAATGAGGTAATAGAACTGCATAATGTTGGAGAAGGACATAAAAAGATATCCAAAGCCTTGCACATGCCAGTCAATACTGTTCAACCACTTATTAAGAAGTGGCAGCATCGGGGATCTCTTGATAACAAGCCAAGGTCAGATAGACTAAGAAAGATTTCAACCAAACTGACAAACAAAGAAAAACCCACAGGTAACCTCGGGAGACATAAAGCCTGGGTACAACATGCCAGACCAAAATAGAGCTTTATGGTCACAACCATAAGTGCAATGTTTAGAGAGGGGTCAACAAGGCCTATAGTGAAAATAATACCATACCCATTGTGAGGCATGGTGGTGGCTCACTGATGTTTCGAGCTCTAAAGGCAAGGGAAACCTTGTGAAAATGTATTGCAAGATGAATGATGCATGTTATCGGACAATACTGGCAGACAGTATGCATTCTTATGCACCAAATTGAGCACAGGACTTTTCAGCACAACAATGATCCTAAGCACGAGGCCACGTTGACCCTCCAGTGGATACAGCAGAAAAAGGTGGTACGTTCTGAAGTGGCCATCACAGTCTCCTGACCTTAATATCATAGAGCCACTCGGGGGAGATCTCAAATGTGTAGTTCATGCAAGACGACCAAAGACTTTGCATGACCTGGAGTCCTTTTGACAAGACAAATGGGCAGCTATAATACCTGCAAGAATTCAAGGCCTCAGACTACTATCACAAATGACTGCACACTGTCATTGATGCTAAAGGGGGCAATACACCACATTGAGATCTGAGGGTATGCAATCTTTTGAACAGGGGTTATTTTATTATTTTCTTTGTTGCCATGTTTTTTTACGATTGTGATATTCTGTTATGACCTACCGTTGAATTTGAATCTCATGAGAAATAAAAACAAATTGTTTTGCCTGCTTATTCATATTTTCTTTAAATATGGTACACCTACTGTATTACTAAGTCTGAAGGGGTGTGCCAAACTTTGAGCACAAAGGTATGTACGTAGTATATGTGTGTGTGGGTGTATGTGTGTGTACTGTATGTGTTTGTACACTCACCGGCCACTTCATTAGGTACGTCAAATCAACTGCACATTAATGCAAATGTCTGATCAGCCAATTTGGTAAGCAATTCAATGCATTTAGGCGTCAAGATGATCTGCTGAAATACAAACCAAGCATCGGAAGGGGGATACAATGTGATTTACTGTAAGTGACTTTGAACGTGGAATGGTTGTTGGTGCCAGACGGGCTGGTTTGAGTATTTCAGAAAGTGCTGATCTACTGGAATATTCCTGTACAAACATCTCTAGGGGTTACAGAGAGTGGTCTGAAAAAGGAAGAGTATCTTATAAGCTGCAGTTCTCTGGGTGAAAATGCCATGTTGGTGGCAGAGGTCAGAGGAGAATGGCCAGACTGGATTGAGATGAAAAAATGCAACAGTAACTCAACTAACAACTTGTTACAACCATGGTATGCAGAAGAGCAACTCTGAATGCACAACACCTCAACCCTTGAAGCAGATGGGCTACAGCAGCAGAAGACCACTCCTGTCAGCTCCTGTCAGCTGAGGCTACAATTTGCAGGGGCACACAAAAAAATTGACAATAGAAGATCGGAAAAATGTTACATGGTGTAATTAGTTGATTTCTGCTGTGACATTCAGTTAATAAGAATAGTATTTGTCATAAACAACATGAAAGCATGGATCCATCCTGTGTTTTTATTTACAGTTCAGGCTGGTGGTGGTGGTGTAATGGTGTGGGGGATATTTTCTTGGCATTCTTTGGTCCCCTTAATACCAATTGAGAACTGTTTGAATGCCACAGCTTAACTGAGTATTGTTGCTGACATGCCCTTTATGACCACAGTGTACTCATTTTCTAATGGCTACTTCCAGCAGGATAACATGCCATCACAAAATTCACATAATTTCAAACTTGTTTCTTGAACATGACAATAATTTTGTTTTACCAAAATGGCCTCCAGAGTTACCAGGGGCCTCATTTATAAACGTGGCGTATGCACAAAAGAAGGCGTACGTCACTCTCTACGCAATAATTGGGATTTATAAAAAGCTAACTTGACGGGAAAATGTGCGGTCCTTCACGGCAACTCTGACCCATGCGTACGCACAAAAACGGGTGAAATGAGAAATGGCGACATCGCCGGCAGATTGATGAAACACGTGAAACTGTCTGAAACTGCAGACCGTTGTGTAGTTAAACAAAATCGAATTACTGCCTCTCAATAATAATATGAACATTTGACAAAGCCATTCTCACAATCAACAGCCTGTGGTGAAATAGAAAATAAAATATAACAAGATTGTAGCCAACAGAAATGCAAATAAAGACACATTTAAAAAAAACACTCAAATATGTTCTGTAATTCACCTTTGGCTAAGCCCCGCCCCCCTTAGTTACTGTTGCTACGTCCGACAACTTCATCTGGGCTCTGGTTTGGTATCAACATGGCTTATGCTGTGACAGCTCTTCCTGCTGAAATTTTATCAAACTTTTATAAACCAGCAAATAAAATGTCCAATAGAAGTAGGCAATATGCGTTCAAGTGTACTATTAGTATATTTATTTTAAACTAAGTATGCTTTCAGTCTACTTTTTATACACTCATCAGAGATATACTAAACAAAATTATACTTAAGTATACTTGGCTTATACTGACAAGTATACAGAAAAGTCTAAGTATATTTGGCCTATACTTTACTTAAAGGGATACTTCACCGATTAGCATTAAGCTTTATATCAGTAGAAACCTGGTAGTATTTTAGAATTAACTGGGATCAATCCCTCATACCCCCCTGGAATGTAAAGTCTCTGTACTGGTTGTATGGGAAAGAGGCCTCAGATGACGCAAAAATCGTCATTTTGCGTCATCTGAGGCTTGCCTGCTCAGATGCTATGAACTACACACAGCAGGAGGAGCTACTTCCGCATGTTTTCAACGAGCCCATAGGGGCTGGGACCTCACTTCCAGAATTTCAAAAATTGTCAGCCATCTTGAAGCCAAGCGAACAGGCTATTGCTCTGTGGAATAAACTGTGTAATACTTTAGTATGCTAACCACAATGGCTGAGGGTAGTTTTGAAGATGATATGGCAGAAGGGGGTTTTGAAGATCGGGTGCGTGAATCCAATGCTTGTGGCTGCCAGAAAGAGCCGCAATACAGCGAGGAACCGTTGCGGATGATTGAGGAACAAGAGCCCTTGCAGCTAGAGGAGCGAACCCTGACTAAGGAGCAAGAGCCTGGGCAGACA
>JACXGM010019356.1:0-18448 GCA_016801145.1 Umbra pygmaea
GCTCCATGTAAGAGCTGTCCTGTATGTATCTGGCGATGTGCCACTGCTCCATGTAAGAGCTGTCCTATATGTATCGAGCGATGTGCCACTGCTTCATGTAAGAGCTCTCCTGAATGTATCTGGCGATGTGCCACTGTGTCGTCATATTACGGTATACCTGGTGCCAGAGAGATCACGTATCTCTGAATAGCCACAGCTCAGCTTTCATCATCATAACTGTATTAGATCATCCTTTTGTTCCGGTCACTTTACTCTGACAGTCCTCCCTGTGTGAGACTAGCCTTGGATTGTCTGGATTGGTTACGTTCCTCCTCTCTTTCTCACCTTCTATTCTCACCTATCTCTGTGCTCTATCCTCTCTCTCTCCCTCTCCCTCCTCTCATTAACTTTCCTCTTTACATCACTCTCCTCTATCCCTCTCCTTATTACTTAATTCAATTCAATAGGGGCTTTATTTGTATGAATGGATGTTTTCCACTATTGCTGAAGCAAATATGTTGAGGCTGTATTACTGTGGTAACTGTAGTAAAACAACTCAAATATGTTGAGGCTGTATTACTGTAGTAATTGTAGTAAAACAACTCGAATATGTTGAGGCTGTATTACTGTAGTAATTGTAGTAAAACAACTCAAATATGTTGAGGCTGTATTACTGTAGTAATTGTAGTAAAACAACTCAAATATGTTGAGGCTGTATTACTGTAGTAATTGTAGTAAAACAACTCAAATATGTTGAGGCTGTATTACTGTAGTAATTGTAGTAAAACAACTCAAATGTCAAATGTACACAACAATTGATAAACAAATCAAAAATGTGCAGGGCTCATACTGTGACTTTCACATTGTGCATCTGCATTAGATTTTGCAGAAAATCTGGCAATTTTACATTTCAGGAAATATATTTCTTATTGAATCATATTTAGAGCATTAGAAAAGCAAGTGTTGTTCATTTTCAACTTCTTTTCACCCAGTTTTAACAAAAATGTTCCCCTCTAACTACTGTATCTGTTTCTTTACATTTCTGTCTCTATAACCAGACTATCGTTGCTGAGTGTGTACATTGTCAATATCTATCTTTTTCTAATTCTTAGATTTTGCCACTAGTTGTGCTTACTTCAGATTTCAAAAGGATGAATGCATTTTAAGGTAAGAATGGTGTGTGCAGGGTTGTAAAAATGTGCATATAGATATGGATAGAAAATATATCACAAATAAAGGTTACGTTCACAGTTTTTATGCTCCCTGGTTGCCATTTTCTTGGAAACAGGTCACAAATGTGTCTGCTGTTATTTCACAGTGATATGGTGCCTAACAGATATAGGACATCTTTCACAGTGATATGGTGCCTAACAGATATAGTACATGTTTCACAGTGATATGGTGCCTATCAAATATGTGATATGTTTCATAGTGATATCGTGCCTAACAGATATAGGACATATTTCAAAGTGATATGGTCCCTAATAGATATAGGACATGTTTCAAAGTGATATGGTACCTAACAGATATAGGACATGTTTCAAAGTGATATGGTGCCTAACAGATATAGGACATGTTTCAAAGTGATATGGTCCCTAACAGATATAGGACATGTTTCAAAGTGATATGGTACCTAACAGATATAGGACATGTTTCAAAGTGATATGGTGCCTAACAGATATAGGACATGTTTCACAGTGATATGGTGCCTAACAAATATGTGATATGTTTCACAGTGATATGGTGCCTAACAGATATAGGACATGTTTCACAGTGATATGGTGCCTAACAGATATAGGACATGTTTCAAAGTGATATGGTGCCTAACAGATATAGGACATGGTTCACAGTGATATGGTGCCTAACAGATTATAGGACATATTTCAAAGTGATATGGTACCTAACAGATATAGGACATGTTTCACAGTGATATGGTGCCTAACAAATATGTGATATGTTTCACAGTGATATGGTGCCTAACAGATATAGGACATGTTTCACAGTGATATGGTGCCTAACAGATATAGGACATGTTTCAAAGTGATATGGTGCCTAACAGATATAGGACATGGTTCACAGTGATATGGTGCCTTACAGATGTAGGACATGTTAGAAGAACAGACTACATTCAATAGTAGTCTCTGTCGGTGCATAATCAAGATTTTTCATTTTTCCTTCTGGGTCCACCATTACTTTCTCAACTATCTTTTCTCTTTCCTCTCTCTTCTTCTCTCTCTTTTACTATCACTTCTTTCTCTTTTACCTTCCCTTTATATCTGTTTGCTCTCTGTGTTTGTTTTGTTGTTTTTTGTAATAGTGGAATAATGTGGATGTTTGTGCCACATTAGGCACCTTTGCCTCCTGTCCATTACTCCCTCCCAGTTTTCTCTCCATCCCTATCCTCCATGCTGTGTTGATTGATGGTGTTCTCCTTTCTCTTCTGTCTCCTTCTCCTCTCATCCCAGGGAACACATTATATTATTACAGGGCTGCTGTTTGCCTGTAAGTACCGGATTGCCGTGGCGCCCATGGCAGCAGAGGGTGTTGAAAGGTCAGAAGCTGTTACCGCGGTAAATACTCCACCTTGTTCAGCAGTACGGGCAAGAGGGGGCAAGGCCGTACCCTGTGGGAAAGAAGGTATGGGCACACCTGCCCTTACACCCACAAACACACTTTTGAATATGTAAATATTTGATTGTAATTGCACTATTCTGCATGGCTTCCTCACATACCTTGTCTCTATGATAAAATGGCCTTTGGAATATGTAGGTCTTTTGTTTCACAGTTACTTTATATTATGGCTGTACATTATAAAATTTAAATCATGTCTAAATGTGTATTTCTGTGTCAGAGCGCCCTCTGGGGTCCAGGAAGGTGATACTGCGTCCTGAAAAGCTGTCGGCTGAGTTCCACACTGTCAACAGCTCACTGCAGGGACTTTTCAACTGGCAGTTATCCCAGAATGCACTGGGGCACACTCCTATTGTTGGTTTCCAGTTTACCTGGGTCCAGGTGTCCTGTAACAACATGGCAATAGAGGGACAGGACACCCTCATTTCTCAAACACAGATAGTGTCCCCGGTAAGACCAGAGATTTAGGAGTAAAACAATGTATGTGCAGACCAGAAGTCCCCCAAAGACAGTAAAACCTGAATATTCGGTACCCTCATAGTTTTTAGTCAGTCCACACCAGAGTTGTAAAAAGTAAAAGTACAATTTCTGGGTTCGGCTGAATTCACAAATCTTGGAAAGTTCCTAGTTAAGACCAAAACGACCAGATCGAGGGAGTTTTTACTGTAACAACACAGTGATCTATGAAATGAAAGCAAAGAATAAAAAAGTACCTTACCTGGTCATTTAGCTTTTAACTTTGGAATTATGAACTATTTCCAGCTTAAGAGGTTAGATTTAGGGTAAGTTTATATTTGGTGTTAATGTTAGAATGGATGTTACCATCGCTATATTCCCCCCCCCAGGACCAGCGCTCTCTGACCGTGACAGGGCTCCAGCCAGACTGTGTGTACAAGCTGCAGGTGCAGGTGCTGTCTGCAGGGAGCAGTGGTCCATCCGTGGCCCGGACGCTCCACACACCTCCACTGAACACCACACCACTATGAGGTACTGCAGCAGGGTGTAAAGTCTCCCACCCGACCCAAAGCACTCACTGACATGCTGCTAACCTGTTCCTAGAGCCGTCCTCAAGCCATTTCTACTGGCTCAAACTGCAACTAAAATAACCCTTTTCAGTCAGTTCCCTGTCCGTTTGCTCCCTGACCCGTTAAACTGTTACAGCCAGAAAGCAGGTTTATGAGCACCATGCATGCATGTCTGACATCACCACATGATCTCATTGTTTCTTTCATGTCACTTTTAGAGAAGTTTTACCTCGCAAGACCATATTAGGTTGGAGCGAGGACGTGCATACCTCCTCTGTATGTTGTTAGTACTCCTTGGAGAGTGTTAGAGAAACCTGCACTTAAAAGAGTTGAGGTTATTTATTCAGTAGTGTATTGGAAAACTGGCGACAGCAGAACTTAGCAGAACTGTCTCCATGTGATGGTGATTACTGTGGACGGTGAAGAATAGTACCACACCAGTGTGAGCAAAAGCTCTCTTCCAACCAGTGGACTCTGTTCCATGGCCTTGAAACCCAGTTGGCCGTATATTCCACTCCCTCCCATTGGTTCTTTAAGTGTTCTTGGAATGCCAGAATTAGAATAATTCTACTAGTTCCTGGAGTTTGATAGAGGGTTCTGGAACAGGCTCTGGGAGGACTGTGTGAGCACTGAGTGGACTGTATGAGCACTGAGAGGAATATGGGAAATCTGGGAGTGCTTTGGTAGCTCTGGTAGAACTGTGGGAGCTCTGGGAGGACTGTGGGAACTCTGGGAGGACTGTGGGAGCTCTAAGAGGACTGTGAGAGCTCTGGGAGGACTGTGGGAACTCTGGGAGGACTGTGGGAACTCTGGGAGGACTGTGGGAACTCTGGGAGGACTGTGGGAACCATGTGAGGACACTGGGACGACTGTGGGACAATTGTAAGGGTTTTAGGAGTACTGGGAGAAGGATGAACAGGGACAGGGAGCCAAAGTGAGGAATGGACAATCAAAGCTTTGTTACCTAAACAGGAAGAGTATGCTTTGTCCTGTTGAAGGTCTAACACCTCTGTGCTAGTTCAAACTAAAGACTTACAGTGTGTATCAACAGGAACTAATGCTGTCTTATAAGAATATATTAAGCATCTAGACCATAGTACCGGTAGTCTCTTTTTAGCCAGGGCTATACATGTTTATTTAGAGCATTCCTTTAAGCCAGGGCTCTTTGACCTGTGGCTTAGGCCAAGCTTAGCACTTTGCATTTTAGACAGGGAGTGATTTTAAAAGATAATATAATCTTTATTTACAGTATCTGATTTGTATGATTGACACAGGTTGTATATGTAAGAAATAAAGCTCAATGGGGTGTGGTATATGGCCAATGCCCCACGACGCATCGCTGACTGCCTGGACACAACGTTTAGCCATGGTATATTAGCAATATATTACAAACCTCCAAGATGGCTTATGGCTCTGAAATACAGATTACCAAAATATTTGGAGCACTAAAAAGCAATGTGATGACATAGCCATGGTATACACTCTCATAGACCACGGCTATTAGCCAATCAGCATTCAGGATTCAAACCATCGGGTTTATTGGTATGAATGTTTCTTCTCTCTGTTTCTCAGGCTCTTCCCCGGATGCTACACCTGCTGCTGCTCTTCACCACCATAGCCCTTGTGTGTCAGAACAGCATTGCAACTGCCTGGACACACACACACACCAATGTTGCTCTGGAAGACATCCTGGTGGTTTGTTGTGTTTATTACACAGATACGCGTGATGAGCAACATCAAACTTCTCCTTACAAATACGTATGGTGGTCCTGTAGGGCAAAAGTATGGACATTAAAGTTACAATCCATGTATGTATGTTAAATGTTTTAGAGATGATAGTTTCTAATGATGTGTATAATGTAATCTTTTTTTACTTGTGTAAAGAGAAATATATAGCACTGATATATGTAGCAATACCAACATGTCTGACCTGGTCACTGTCCTTTACTTTATGAACCTACAAGGAACACATCTCAGCACAAAGCAGTTAGTACTGTTGCAGTTATTTCATATGACAACCCCAGTGATTCTGTAACCCTTTAATATATCTGTTGCATTTTATTTATTGTGTTGTAATTAAAGATTATTATAATATGTGGTGAACTTTTAACAGACATTGTTTGTCATACTGTATATACAGTCTTGTCAGCTGTATATATATACTTTCTATCTACAACTTTCAATGCATCATTTGAACACATTCTTGGTACATATGTATGTACAGGTGTGACAGAGAAATACAACATTTACGACATTATGTTGCCATGGTTTTGTATCTAATCTAGTGTGAAAGAGAAAGGAAGAGGTTTTCCAAAGACGAGATCAAAAATGTTCTGTACCAGGTGTTGTGTTTGCTGGTATGTATGAGCCCTTCCTTAAAAATGTACCCACCTAGAAGAGGATACGTAAGAATGTTTTGTTCTATGTGAACTGCCGATGATGTAAACACTGATGCCAAAAGGCCATGTTCCACTTAAACAAGCTTTTGCTCTGCATCATAACAGTTTTGTAAATATTATATATGGTGTTGCGTAAACTAGCCACGTCATTATTGCCATAAAATAAAGAATTATCAATAATACAATGTCGTTTATTATGGCCTTGCACCCTCCATCCACAAGAGTGCGGAATTACCTCAATAACTGTTGACGCTGAAATGTGACGCAATCGGTAAGCGACCGTAAGCTATTGAGATGGATGTTTAACCACAACAAATAAGAATTGTTTGATGTCGTTGTAGTTTCGGTGTTTTGTGATTACAAAAATGTGGTAATGTAGAAGTATTCCGTGTGTGTTTATATTTGTACGTTATCGTTGCTGTAGGAGCGAGTTAAATCAATGCAGACGATCGTATATTTCTGTCATGAATAGAGCAGTAATTAATTTGTGTTGCTAATATACTAGCTAGCTAGAAACCTTTGTATACTGTAGCTAGCCTTCTATTTAGCTGCCCTTTCCGCTACTTAATAGTTATGTTGATTTTTCTGTATCTTGAATATTCACACACACATGACATAAAACAACAGTAGATCAACAGCCGTATAAATATCGATACGACTAAACCGTTGAAGAGATTTTCGCCTATCATCGCTTAGCCCACATCAACTTGCTAGCTAAGAACCCTACAGAACATACAAGTTGTTCCTTTTGAATAAGTTATTGACATATAATATTATTTAGCTATAATTTTGTTGCGGACATCACTATTACTTGGCTGTGCATTTTAGCAAAAGATAAGCGTAATAACAATGTGTAGGAGTCAAAAGCTTTTATGGAACAAAAAACATAACAAAACAATACAGAATCAGGTCAAAACCATATTTTCTTAATATAGCAATATACAGTAGAGTTGTTGCCAGTAAATGACACTTAATAGTTCACTCATGTTACACAGTTGTTCTATCTGGGTTCTCTCACTACCTCAATGCAGCTTCTTCCTCGGTTCATTGGGAAAATTGGTATTGGCACGCAGTTAAAAGACAGGCCAGGAAACTGAGTTCACTGTTGCACAAGCAAGCCAGCGTAAGCTACTGCTTAGGGAAGCAGAAGAATGATAGGGTTCTCAATTTTTCACCCTTTGAGACTAATTAACCTGGGCTGAATCTCGTCTGCCTGGCCATCTATAGCTCAGGTTCGGGGTTCCTGTCCATACCCCTTGGCTGAGAGCATCCACTGGTAAACTCTATGGTTCAGCACCCCTGACGGCTGGGACCAGCACTACGGGCCAGAGGACTTTGCGCGGGAATGGGGTAGGGGTGAGGACAGAGCCATGGTTCATAACGGCTCGACTCCGCAAGCGCCTCTACCTCCTCCACCAACACCCCCACTGCCAACACAGGTGGGCATCAATGGGCGCTCTTCTGGGAGGAAGAGGACCCCAAAGGCCTGTGACTGCTGTGGTCCAAATTCTAAGCACCATGATGGAAAATCTCCGCATGGGAAGACTCCAGGTGGCAAACCCAGACAACGTCAGGTCCATCTGGGGAAAGGCAGGGGCCAGACATTGGGGGAGACCCCTAAGAGAAAGGTGGGTCGTCGGTCTTTAAAGAAGATCCAGCTGACAGGGGAGCTAACATCCACCCAAACGGACGTAGAGAAAGACTCTGCTGCAGAGCGTGTTACAAATTCATCGGGTCAATGTGAAATTATCTCTTTGGGTCAACCTCAACCTTTAACAAACTCTTTGGGTCAACCTCAACCTGTAACAAACTCTTTGGGGCAACCTCAACCTGTAACAAACACTTTGGGTCAACCTCAACCTGTAACAAACTCTTTGGGTCAACCTCAACCTGTAACAAACACTTTGGGTCAACCCTTAAATAACTGCATGAGTAAGAAGGTAACGTACAAAGTGTACAAAGTGGTAAAAAGGTCAGTGGTCCAGCCTGTAACACATTCTATAATCCATCCTGTATCAAACGATATGGTTCAGCCTGTAACAAACGCTGTGGTTCAACCGGTGACAAAGACAGCGGTACAGCCTGTTGCTGATTCAGAGATGGCACAGGATAAAGTGAGTAAAAGAGCGTCATGTGAGGCTGAGCAGGCCCCTCGTCTGGAGCAAGACTCCGGTTCTGACAAACTGCTGTTAACAGACAATAAGATGGACGTTGTGAAGCAGCCCCGTTCCCGTTCAAGAAAGGCAGTTGTCTCCATGTCCAACGGCACATCACCTGTCCCCAGGGAGGAACCAACAGACTGTAGCACCCCTATGGAGGTGGAACCATCAGACACATCATGTGCTCCCTCAGGAATTATTCTGTGCAGCATCCTCCACCCTTTTGCCCTACAGGACCACCGGGATTACTGTAAAATGGGAGTGTGGGCTCCAAGCCCTGAGTCAGAAGTGGGAAGTGCCTTGGACAGAGCACACCAGACCCAGGTGTCATCACCACAATCCAAGTCTGAAGACCGTGCCTGCGTAGGGACCCGAGACCTCATCCATGGTACTTGATGTTTACCTATTTTGCACATTTTAGGTTTCTAAGTACATTTATGGTGTTATTTAGAACAATGGTTCTCAAACCTCTCCTCGGGGACCCCTAGACAGGCCATGTTTTTATTTTCACCCTGAAATGACAAAACATGGTAAATTAGTCAACCACACATTAAACCTTTGGCTAATTGAATCAGGTGTTCAATTTCAGGGTTAAAACAAAAACATGGCCTGTCTGGGGGTCCCTGAGGAGAGGTTTGGGAACCACTGATTTAGAAAGCCTGCCATTTCTCTTCCACAGAGTTTCTTGAATGTTTCTATGTGAAGTACGGGAGCTTCATTCCCCTCAGTGAGACCGACGTCATGGAGCACTTGAAGATAAAATGTAACGCTGACCTCAATGCCAAGTATGAACACTTTCAGATATGTCCTCTCAGAACACTTCCAAAACTGATTTGCAGTGGTACACCGGTGTAATCTCTTTAAGTGTCTCTTTTAGGGAGCTGAATATCAAATCTGAAGTGGCCAAGTATAAAGCGGGTCTTGCCTCTTCCCCGATGAACTTCTTCAAAGTGGACTACAACAAACACTCTCTGACCTTGGAAGATCTGTCCACACTGGACGACCAAAACTGGGTCAACGACCAGGTAGCTATGGCCTTAAGGAAATCTGCTGCTACTGAAGCTGATGCACCCAGATTTGTCTGACAGATTTGTGTCTTGTGTCCAGGTGATAAACATGTATGGAGAATTGATCATGGAGGCTACACAGCACAAGGTAAGAGTAGCTACATTCTGACGTGTATGGCAAGATGCTTCTCTGGGACTGACTATTCATATTTTAAAAGCAACATTTCAGTAGAAAACCAAATTATTGGAAACCCATTGGTTAAAAAAATGTTTGTAGGAGCTTGTATGTTGTTGAACTATTAAAAAATATATTTTCTTTTATTAATTTTTTATTTTAATTTTTTACCATTTTCCTCCCTTCCTAAATCCCTGTCTCATCCTGCCTTGTTGGCAGCTCCGCAACTTCTTGTATAGATATATGGGATGACGAGGGCCTTTATTCGAGTCCTGCACGGGATGATTACGTTCACCGACTATACGTCCGCGACTGAATTTACAGGCGCCCAATCTGAACACAAGGAGTTACTGGAGAGCGACATGGCAGGATAGATAATCTTAAATTATCTAACCAAAATCCCGGGCAACGCTATGCCAATTTTGCGCTGCCTTGTGCAGAAGGACAGGAGAAAGTCAGATATCCCATGGTCAGGCTGAAACCCCCCATGACTATTGTGATGTACACTGTTTTGCAATGCAGCTCCCTATGCCACACGGATCCTACCTAACAATAAAAAAATTCTAAAACCAGATCATTGGCTCCAATAATAGCTGTTTGTCTTTTTCGGGTAAGGCTCTACCAGCTTTGCACATATAGATCCAGCAATTTTTTTAAATTTTTCCTGGCAAAATTCCTCAGCTCTGTCAGGTTGAATGGGGACTGTTGGTGAACAGCAAAAGTCCTTCCATAGATTTTCAATTGGACAGAGGTCTGAAATCTCTGGGTCTGAAAGCTCCAAGGGGGATGAATACATATGCAATGCACTGTAGATTAGGAAAATAAATAAAAATAATATACAAATGTTTGGATAGCCCAGTGAGCAGTGATGGATCAATGATCAGGAAGTGAAAGCTGCATCGCACCACCGAGACACTGCCAAAAAAGGCTGTACCTCAAAACAACACTCATACACGAAAAGCCAAAGAGAGTTCAACAATCACTTTGAAGGAGCTACAGAGTTCAGTGACTGGGAGTAGATTAATGATGTTACTAGTCAACCAATTTAGGAGCTCTAAAGCAGTGGTTCCCAAACCTCTCCTCGGGGACCCCCAGACAGGCCATGTTTTTGTTTTAACCCTGAAAAGGCACACCTGATTCAATTAGTCAAAGGTGTAATCTGTAGTTGACTAATTTAATCAGTTTGTGTCATTTCAGGGTGAAAATAAAAACCTGGCCTGTCTGGGGGTCCCCGAGGAGAGGTTTGGGAACCACTGCTCTAAAGAATAGTTTTCTTAAAAATGTTACCCAAAAATGCTACTTTTGAGCTCTACAACATATGCTAATCAAAGAAAAACGTTTAGAGGCTTCCATTTATGGTCAGGCACTATTTAAACTGTTGTGCAATAACTGTTTGCATTGCTGGCAAATTTTATTTCAAGAGTTGAAGGCATCTCATCTGTCGTCTATGCATTTGTTTATTTTTTTCTTAGTTGTAGATATGAAGATTTTCAACATTGATTGTTATAACAGGCTGAGGATTGTGACTACTATTTTTCAGTTATTTAGCAAAATTAAAAAAAATTGTTAAAAGCAGCCACATTTTTTAAATCTATTTAACTAGATTCCCATTAGCTATTAAATAGGCAGTGGCCTGTATGACCATTAATAGGTGACTAAAGGTTCTCCTGTTGTCTCCTGTAGGTTCATTTCTTCAACAGCTTCTTCCACAGGCAGCTGGTGGCCAAAGGCTATGAGGGAGTTAAGAGATGGACCAAAAAGGTAAGCGGATGGTATCTAATAGAAGATGCAGACATTTTATTGCCAGTCTATTATGTGGTGTTGTGATGATACGTCTAGAATGGACAAGGTTTGCTCTTTGTCTTTGACAGTTAAACTATGTTGGAATGTGCTGTGATGTATATGAGCTGGTCTGCATTCTCGGTTTCCAGGTGGATTTGTTTTCCAAGAGCCTGCTGCTGATTCCAATCCACCTGGAAATCCACTGGTCCCTGATCACTGTGGACATCGCCAATCACAACATCAACTACTACGACTCACAGGGCATTGTCTTTAAATACACCATAGAGGTACATTCACAAACACACCTCTTTTTAAATACAACATAGAGGTACATTCACAAACACACCTCTATGAATATACCATAGAGGTATGTTCCCACACACACCTCTTTGAATACACAATAGAGGTCTGTTCACAAACACACCTCTTTAAATACAACATAGAGGTACATTCACAAACACACCTCTTTAAATACAACATAGAGGTACATTCACAAGCACACCTCTATGAATACACAATAGAGGTCTGTTCACAAAAACACCTCTTTAAATACACCATAGAGGTCTGTTCACAAACACACCTCTTTTAATACACCATAGAGGTCCGTTCACAAATACACCTTTTTAAGTACACCATAGAGCACTGGAGTCAAACCGGTTCCATGGAGGGCCTAGTGTATGCTGGTTTTTACTCTTACCTTAGACCTTACTGATTTGCTCACTAATTGGTTGGGATCTCCCCTCACCTGGTAGTCTAGGTTTTAATTGGGCTCTAATTGAAGGGAAAGACCAAAAACAAGCATACACTAGGCCAGTGGTTCTCAAACCTCTCCTCGGGGACCCCCAGATGTGACACAGTTTAGCTGTAGCCCTGCAACATCAGATCAGATTCACTAATGAACAAAATGATGATTAGTAGATAAGTTGAATCAGGTGTGCTAGCTCAGGGGTAGTTCAAATACTTGGACTGGGTGGGGGTCCCCGAGAAGAGCTTTGAAAACCACTGCACTAGGCCCTCTGTGGAACCGGTTTGACACCTGTGCCATAGAGCTACATTCACAGACACAGCTCTTTAAATACACCATAGAGGTATGTTCAGAAACAACTTCTCTTTAAATACACCATAGAGGTACGTTCACAAACACACCTTCTTAAGTACACCATAGAGGTACATTCACACACACCTCTTTGAACATACCATAGAGGTCCGTTAACACACACAGCTTATCTTTAAATACACCATAGAAATATATATACATATTCCTGTTTTGGTAATAAAATATGAGGAATTCTATCCTATGACATACAGCTCTGGAAAAAATGAGAGACCATTGCAAAATCATTAGTTTCTTTGGTGTTAGTATTGATAGGTATATGTTTGGGGGAAATTAACACTTGTTTTTTTCCATAAACTACTAGGGATGGGAGAAAAAATGTATACTGCAATGAATTGCAATACTCTTTTTGCCAATATTAGTATTGTGGTTAAACATGTACATTAGTAACCAGCGTTCTATGCATATTATTACACTGCTCAAAAAAATAAAAGGAACACTAAGATAACATCCTAGATCTGAATGAATGAACTAATCAAATGAAATACTTTTGTCTTTACATAGTTTAATGTGCTGACAATAGGGCTGGGATAAACGATTATTTGTTAAACGATTAATCTAGCGATTATTTTTTCAATGCATTGATTAATCTAACGATTCGTTTTTTCAGTCCAATTCGATTTTGATTTGATTATCTTCCTATTAATTGACTAATAATAGCAATTTATACATGTAATATAATAAACCAACAGCAAAGAAACACAATAAAGGTTTTTCTATGTATCCACCTCAGCCCAGGCTATGCCCTTTGATTAAATATCAACAAGTAGGCTAATTAAATGCTATGTGTGCAACATAAACGTCACTTGCGCAGTCATGGCATGAGAGTAAAAACACAGTTACATGCCAGGACTATTAAGGGCGCCAATATTCCATTAAAACCAGAATAGTCCTGGCATGTTACTGCTCACTGTCCCAGCGACTAAAATCAATGAAGACTTTACGTTACAACCGTTTGTTGACTTAGGTTGCATAAGCGTGACATTTCACACCTTGAGACTATATTACACATAGTAATTAATTACACTGTAGCTTAAAACTTTAGATGTTGACAACGTATTATAGCCTAATCCATCATAGAGTGGGAAAGTGTTGGAGAAAACGTACGGTGCTCTGTTATCTGCAGTTGCTCCCGGGTGGTGCCTCTTCTGGGGCCGGTTGCACAAACTGGACGTAAAAACGTTGGGCTTAAAATCCTAGGTCGGGCGTAGCTACGTCCAAGGTTGTGACTGGAATTTACACCTGTTGCACCAAATAAAAATAAGACTAGTCATAGCGAAGTCCAGTGTAAGTAATGCGCGTCCGTGAGATCAGAATATTCTTCATGATATAGTTGCTAGGCAGTGTTATTTCCTTAATCCAATCAGATAAAATGGACAAAGACAGTTTTAAACGTTCCAATGTTGCCCAACCGTTTCGCCTCATAACCCACAGATTGTAAAAGAAAAGAGAAGCTACCACTAAAATACTTGCATTTTATTGGTTTGTATGGTTAAAAATAAAAAAAGATTAAAAAAAGATTATTTTCAAGTAATTGATCCCTAAATTTGATGTGCCTGCAAGAGCATTAAAATAATAAATCCCGTTTACGAATACATAGCCAAAGAATGCATGCCTGTGCTGTGCACTACGGCATGACAAATGGACTTTAGATAGACAAAGCAATTTGCATCGTCCTAACTAGAGAAAGATAACAGAATATATATTCACCATTTAGCATGAGGAATGGCAGTGAAGTGTCAGTCTTAACAAGCCTTACTATTCAAAACTGTTGTGATGGAAAACATATTGTTTTACGTTTTAAGATAGATTGAACAGCTGAAAGTGACTGATCAAGATTTGTTCGTAACGTACAGTAACGTTACTTCAGTTTTGACAAAAAACACTTTGGCTGTTTCCAGGCATTTAATTGATAGTTAAAGGTAATAGGTTACCCTTGGACTTTTACTAATCTAAAACGCTTGTTCAAACCTGATAATTGCCCACTCAATCAGCTGTTAATTCATAGCTAGTTATTAGTATGATTTGTGGTCACTGCAAACGTAAACAATGTGCCCTGCATTTTCGATTGTACAAAACGATCTTTCTCCAAAGAAATTACAGCTAAATCTTAATGCAATCAGTCAGAAAAACAGGACATTTTAAATAATTTATATAAATCGCCACGCTGCGCCTGCTAGGCTTCGAATCTACGACCAGGCGTAGCTAATTGAGCGCTTATGTCCAGCTGGTGCAACAGGTGTAAATATATAAGTCCGACGTAAAGGGCATTTTAGGTCTGACATACAGTTACGAGTACGACCTATATACGTCCAGTTGGTGCAACCGGCAGGTGTTGGTGCATTGCCGTGATGTTAGAATGGAAGGCCATCTCCATTTTGCAAAGACAACATGTCACAGAATTGTTTCCTTTTAATTTAAAGAATTCCCATACTTTAGAGGAACGAGTGTGCAGCACTTCTGAAAGTCTGTGGAGCCACTCGTGTTGCTATTACTCTCCGGCACCACTGTCTTTGTTTTGGGTCAGAAGAATCGACGCGCATATTTTGCGTCAACGTATTTTTTGCATCGACGTCATCGATGATGTTGACGCGTTGTACCAGCCCTAGCTGACAACAAAATCACACAAAAATTATCAATGGAAATCAAATTGATCAACCCATGGAGGTCTGGATATGAAGTCACACTCAAAATCAAAGTGGAAAACCACACTACAGGCTGATCCAACTTTGATGTAATGTCCTTAAAACAAGTCAAAATGAAGCTCAGTAGTGTGTGTGGCCTCCATGTGCCCCTATGACCTCCCTACAATGCCTGGGCATGCTCCTGATGAGGTGGCGGAATGTCTCCTGAGAGATGTCCTCCCAGACCTGGACTAAAGCATCCGCCAACTCCTGGAAAGTCTGTGGTGCAATGTGCGGTTGGTAGATGGAGCGAGACATGATGTCCCAGATGTGCTCAATCGGATTCAGGCCTGGGGAACGGGCGGGCCAGTCCATAGCATCAATGCCTTCCTCTTGCAGGAACTGCTGATACACTCCAGCCACATGAGGTCTACCATTGCCTTGCATTAGGAGGAACCCAGGGCCAACCGCACCAGCATATGGTCTCACAAGGGGTCTGAGGATCTCATTCCGTACCTAATGGCAGTCAGGCTACCTCTGGCGAGCACATGGAGGGCTGGAGGATGTTGCAGGCAGCAGAACATTCTCCACGGCATCTCAAAACTCTGTCACGTCTGTCACATGTGCTCAGTGTGACCCTGCTTTAATTTGTGAAGAGCACAGGGTGCCAGTGGCAAATTTACTTTTTTTAAATTTATTTAACCTTTATTTAACCAGGTAAGTTGACTAAGAACAATTTCTTATTTACAGCAACGACCTGGGAGCAATTAGGGTAAAGTGTCTTGCCCAAGGACACAACGACATTTGGCTCAGTCGGGAATCGAACTGGCAACCTTCTGACTACAAGTCTGACTCCTTACCCACTGAGCCATTTACCTATTTTGGTGTTCTCTGGCAAATGCCAAATGTCCTGCACAGTGTTGGGCTGTAAACACAACCCCCACCTGTGGATGTCAAGCCCTCATGCCACCCTCATGGAGTCGGTTTTTGACCGTTTAAGTGGACACATGCACATTTGTGGCCTGCTGGAGGTCATTTTGCAGGGCTCTGGCAGTGCTCCTCCTGCACCTTACACAAAGGCAGAGGTAGCGGTCCTGCTTCTGTGTTGTTGCCCTCCTACGGCCTCCTCCGTGTCTCCTGATGTACTGGCCTGTCTCCTGATAGTGCCTCCATGTTCTGGACACTACGCTGACAGACACATCATACCTTCTTGCCACAGCTCGCATTGATGTGCCATCGTTGATGAGCTGCACTACCTGAGCCGCTTGTGTGGGTTGTAGACGGTCTCATGCTACAACTAAAGTGAAAGCACCACCAAAACATCAGCCAGGAAGCATAGGAACTGAGAAGTGGTCTGTGGTCACCACCTGCTTTATTGGGGGTGTCTTGCTAATTGCCTATAATTTCCACCTGTTGTCCATTTTATTTGCACAACATCATGTGGAATTGATTGTCAATCAGTGTTGCTTCCTGAGTGGACAGTGTGATTTCACAGAAGTGTGATTGACTTGGAGTTACATTGTGTTGTTTAAGTGTTCCCTTTATTTTTTTGAGCAGTGTATTTTACTGGCCATTATCCCGTAAACATCCCAAAGTAGATTATGAACCATCCCAGACATTTTTTATTAATCCCTGATCGTATGAATAGCAATTAATATTGTATCGCTGCAGAAGTATTGTAATAAAATCATACTGTGAGGTCCCTTGCAATTCCCAGCACTATAAACTACTGACAACATTTCTCCCATATTCCAAATAAAAATATTAACATTCAGTGCATTTATTTGCAGAAAATACTGTTCAAAATAACATCAAATATGCAGTGTTGTCAGACCTCAAATAATGCAAAGGAAATAAGTTCTTATTCAGTTTTAAACATCACAAATCGAATGTGTTAACTGAGGAAGAGTCCAGAAATAAATATTTTGTGCAAACACCCTGATGTTTTTTTCTCCACCAGTCTTTTCCACTGACTTTATGCCACTCCTTTGTTTGATGGCTTGTGACCATCTATCAGTCTCTTGATCACATTCCAGAGGTTTTCAATGGGGTTCAGTTCTGGAGATTGTGCTGGCCATGACAGGGTCTTGATCTGGTGGTCCTCCAACCACAAAAAAATAAGAAAACGCACACCTGGTGTAGGCGAGGTGCTTGCTACTGGAGGTATAGCCTACTAATAGAGAAAAGAACAGCCGCACACTCTATGCTCTGATGTGAAATATAGGTTTAATCAACTCTGATTAAACCTATATTTCGCATCAGAGCATAGAGTGTGCGGCTGTTCTTTTCTCTATTAGTAGGTCCTCCAACCACACCTTGATTGACCTGGCTGTGTGGCATGGAGCATTTTCCTGCTGAGAAACACAATCCTCGGATTTAGAGAACATTGTCAGAGAAGAAGGAATCAAGATTTCTTAAGTAGCTTGATTCAGGCATCACTGATTCTCCACCAACTTTCTCACCGATGCGAGACACTGAGACTTGTAGGCCTCCAGGTCTCGGTCATACTATTAGATGACCAGTCCTTTATGGCACAGGTGTCAAACCGGTTCCATGGAGGGCCTAGTGTATGCTGGTTTTTGGCATGTCTCTTCAGTTGGTGCCTAATTAAGACCTAGCCGGCCAGGTGCCGGGATTTGATTAGGCTACCAATTACTGACCTAATCAATCAGTCTGGATGAAGGATAAAGTTAAAACCTGTAAAAACTAGGCCTGCCATGGAACCGGTTTGACTCCAGTCCTCTACGGTCCAACCCTTATAGTTTTTGCAAACCTCACCCTGGCTGTTCGTTGCTTATCATTGATGAAGGGAACTTTTCTAGCTTTGCACAACGTCAGCCCTGCCATTAGGAAACTGCTTAAACCATCATCGGTTCAGTAGAATGAGGTGTGCCTGTGTTGGAATTCAACTGACACTAATGGAATGGCTGCCATGCATGTAGAGATGCTGAGTTATACTTGCAGTGGTCTCTATTTTTTCCATAGTTTTAGTGCCACTTTGTGTAGCCTTATTTTCTAAAATCTAGTCCGGTCCAAATGTATTTTGGCAGTTGTTTTTAGGCCTTCAAATTGCAGCACAGTAGATTGATAAAATCTTGACTGTGGTTAAAGTGCAGACTATAAGCTTAAGTTTTAGGTGAATTGTTTAGAAATTATAGCATGTGTACATCCCACTTAAACTTGTATGCTTTCCATCTGAATGCTTGTTTTCCTCTGGCCTACAGAACATCATGAGGTACATCCTGGCTGAGGCCAAAGAGAAGAAACAGGCTGGCTATCAGAAAGGCTGGAAGATGATCATCAACAAGGTATTGTTTCAGACGACACCCTGTGGTGGTGTATGGTTTGTTTGGCCCTCTGTGTAACATCTCTGTTCATGACCCTGTTCTTTGTGATGGTGTACAGTTGGTTTGGTCCTCTGTGTAACATCTCTGTTCATGACCCTGTTCTTTGTGATGGTGTACAGTTGGTTTGGTCCTCTGTGTAACATCTCTGTTCATGACCCTGTTCTTTGTGATGGTGTACAGTTGGTTTGGTCCTCTGTGTAACATCT
>JACXGM010019357.1:0-18566 GCA_016801145.1 Umbra pygmaea
ATTCCCACTGACCCTGCCTTGTCAGCAGTTCCACAACTCCTTAGAAAGATCTGTGGGATGGCGAGGAACATGCACATGGTTTAACCAACCACATGTCACTGAGCCACCGATTCTTTTTGCACTGCTCATCCAACACAGAAGCCTTTAGTCAGATCATGCATGGGATGATTACGTTCACCAACTATACTTCTGCGATTTAATTTTCAGGCACCTCGATCTGCACACAAGGAGTCGCTGGAGAGAAATCCAGATATCACATCTCAAATTTTGTCGATTTTTAGCTACTCTTTTTTTACTAAAAACAATACAGACAGGTAGCAGGAATTAAGAAAATGACAAAAATAATCTGCAATGAGGTAGGACATCACCCTGCACAAAAACAATCATTTTTGTTAGGGGGAAATGGCTGAGTTTTTTAAAACAGATAGGAAAAGTGAGAAATATGTAAAACAGCATTATATTGACCTGTTTGTTCACATTTAAATGTGAAAAGTATAAATGTTGATGCAATAAACTACTGGTGGAGGTGCACTGTTACACTCTGGCCCTCTGGTAATGAGGATAACATTTTTGTGGCCCTCTCTATTATCACAGTTGCCCATCCCTGACATAGCCCACCACGTCACACAGACCCTGGTCATCTGTCAAATTTAAGAGGATTCCAAAATTTGGTATACTTTCAGCAAGTAGTTTTTGAAATTGCTGTTCAAAAGTGAAACTTTTTTCTGTATTCTGCAGCCCAAAATCGCATTGAACTATCTTGCAAAACTGAAATATGTGAAATATTATGAGGGACAATTACGTTTGTATGGAATTTAAAATCTGAAATACGTAAAATATGGACATATGAAGATCATGTTGCAGCATGAAAATAGCGTCGTTTTTGGTAGGGTGGAAGGTCAGGGATGGTGTACGGGCGTATAAATCCGCAATTTTCATTTCGGAGTTTAGAGTTCAAATCCAGATGGAAGCTGTGTGTGTGTTTTGTTCTCCATTCCAGGATGATGCAGATGTTTTGCACATGATACTGTTTTTTAGTAATGTTAACCCTATGCCTAATCCTAACCTTAACCTCAGTAACCACATGCCTAACCTTAACCGTGAACGTTAGAATATAATTTAGCTATGGAATGTTTGGAATCTTCTTGCATGAACCGGCGAAATGAAACATCAGGTGCAACGTATAGAAGGACAAATATAACCTAACAACATAACCTGCAGCTGAAACATAAACACCCCAAATATGTTGGCATACAACATAATTCATGTTTTCAAAATAGTTTCCTGACAATGTAATTTGGGAGATCTTCTGAGATATAAGGTAGGTTCTGTTTACTACGTCATGAATTTGTGTACTATTTTTACCAGTCACAACTACATGTCACGACTACATGTCACGACTACATGTCATGGGAAAAATATGTTTGTCTGGTCAGAAAGATATACTATATGGTAGAGCTGGGCGATATGGCCAAATAATCATGATATAAAGTAGATATTTTTTCGATACGATATGCCTGACGATACATTGAAAGATACATAGGACCTGCTGTTGCTTGATTAAATCAAAGTGTATAGTCTGCTGTATAAACAAATAAAACAATACATAAAAAAATAGATTGACCTTGTTATATTTCTGTTTAGAAGATAAATATTGAATTATCGCCCAGCCCTACTGTATGGCCAAAAGTATGTGGCCACCCCTACGAATGGTGAAGGGACAATGATCTAGGGCTGTTCTGCAGGGTTTGGGCTAGGCCCTTTAGTTCCAGTCAAGGGTCATCTTAATGCTACAGGATACAAAGTAATTATAGATAAGTGTAACTTTGTTTCAATAGAGGAAGGCCCATTCCTGTCCAGCATGACTGTGCCCCTTGTGCACAAAGCAAGGTCCATAAACACTTGGCTTGATGACATTGGTTTGGAGGATCTCAAGTTGCCTTTACAGAACCCTGTCCTCAACCACATTAATCACCTTCGGGTTGTATTGGAACAGTGATTGCGAACCAGGCTTTCTTGTCCAACATCAGTGCCTGATCTCACTCATTATCTTTTGGCTGAATCTACAAAGAGTGGTGGACCTAATACTGATTTTGGAATGGAATGTCCAAAAAGCTCATATAGGTGTGATGGTCAGGTGTCCACATACTTTTGGCTGTATAGTGTACGTGTGCAATTTGGAAAAATTGGTTGTGCTTAAGCTCATGAAGAGGATCTTTCAATTCATACTGATTTTTATATGTTTTTAACTGGCAAAGCAAAGGGCAGAGAGCTATAGTAAATGTTAGTTAGCTCTTACAGGTTTGTATAAAATCTGGAGCATGATGTATCTGCCAATCACTTCTCTCTCTGAGGAGGGGAGAAGACCTACCTACATTTCAGACGAGGAAGGGGGTTAATGAATCGCCGTCACAAGCGGCAATACACATCCACACACACATGCAAGCACACACAACCCACATGCAATTGTGTAGGTCATCTGTCCCTCTGCAGGTGCAGTGCCATTGATCTTTGTTCCGCTCGATAGTGGTCAGAGGAGATGAGGGCAGGCCAGAGAACACATGGGGGAGATGGCCCTACCGCCATTTTACACAACCATTGATTGCCTCATTGAGACACATAGCACACATAATCAGAAAATAGCCCTCTGTCTGACACAACAAGCTACATTAATTTGCAGAGGAAGGGGCAACGGCCACGCACACTAATGAAAGCACACACTTGAACACTGTTGCACCCAGTGTTGCGCCTCCTAAACTCAGCTAGACACACACAGACTATCTCTCTTTACACAAACATCTACCCCAGGTGAATGTACCCAGCGTGAAAGTCAAATGTAGAAGAGAAACCATGATAGCTTGTGGCAAACTAGCATACTGTCCGGGTGTGCGATCACCACTTGACGCCTACATGCAGAGCACAAATATAGCACAGAATCACCTAAAAATGCAATAAAGAGCCCTTCCCTACACTTTCAGTCTCTCACACTCACAGACACTCAATAAAAGCCACAGAGACACAGAAACAAACACACACACACAACACGGTAGGCTGGACCTATGTCAAAGAAATGAACAGCTGTGAACATATGTATCCGTCAGTCCATCTCCCTGGTCAGATCTCTCTCTCCTCCTTTGCTCTTTTACTCTTTCCCTCCATCTCTTTCTCTGCCTCCCTCTGTCTCTCTTCCCATCTATAGATATCCCTCTGAAGGTCTCAGTGTCAGGAGTGGACATTGTCACAGAACTGGTGCGCCCAACAATTTTTGTTCAGAAGAATGGATTCACTTTTTAATTTGTGTACTGTAGATGGGCAGATCAAGAAGGAATAGGGGGACTTACTGACGGAAGAAATACAATGGACCAGGCAGCGAAGGTGTACACTTTAATATTTGTTATAGACTAGATAGAGAAAACAACTTAAGTTGGAGAGAGGACAGTTGGGGAAAGACGTGGTGGACAAGGTGAAGACTGTAACGAGAAAGTGGATTTAGTTACATTTATTTTACCAAGCAAGTTATTTTTTTACAAAAACGGCCTGTAGACAAGCTGCTCCAGGACTAATAAAAAGCCAACCAGTAAATTTCGTAGGCCTAGTAGGAGTGTGCTTCTTCATGATTTTGACGTGATTTTAGCTATTTTTAAACAGCTACTGTATTACGATTAAGAATATCAGATAGGGAAAGAATGTCATGAAAAATGAAATACATTTCTATGTAATCATATCCAATAGGCTAAATCAGGGTAGATAACGTTTGAATAATCCGGCCCTATAGGATTAAAGTTAACATTATATCCTCCACCACTGAAGGACTTGACCCGACATACACCTTTTACTCGTGCTACGCTCCAGAGCCCGCGAGCCTCTAAATATCCGCTTAATTGTGGACAGTCACGACTGAGTGCTTTATCGACAACTGCCCAGCACCCTTTCAAATATAAGAAGCCACTCTGTAACGGTTCCGTAAAATCAACATTTCACACTGGATACAAACCATGAGTCATTGTCACACATAGACCCGTGAGCAAGCACGCATTACACGTCAATGCCCAGCTATCTTAAAATAATATTTTTCATGAATCGATTTCTTGCAGACACAAATCGTACTGGGTTCTCAAGTAGCGGCCAAGTTAAATGATTTACACTGGGAAAAAAGCACCAGCAGACTATAGAAATCCAATGTTCTTTGAATGACATTTAAAAACGGACAGTTACTGAATATTTTGAGAAAGCACTGCGGAGCATTTCGGAAAGGGATTTGCGCACACAGAAGTTTATATGATCAAAGGATGACGGGTTGGGTTTTATCCCACTAAAAACTCACCAAAGTTTGCTGGTACTGGAGTGACCGATTCTCGGCCTTTTCTTTTGCCGGCATCGTCGCAACGTTCTCGTCATCCATATGACCTATTCACAGTCCTCATCGATCCTATAAATGTTCTGTTCTTTAGACAGCTATGGCCATCGATACACGTGCTGTGTTAACAGTGTATAATCACAGTCAAACCCCCCGCTGCTACGAGAGAACGAGTGCAATATGTGCCAGATGAATAACCGCATATGCTGGTTGTTTCAACGCCGCCTCCCTCCACGCGTTGGTACAGTCGATCTCAGAGGAGCCTCAAATGGAGCAAACTTGGGCTTTTGTGACACGCGGGGGTGGTGCAGGGTCCAAATACAATGAGCTATCATGAGGCATTGTAGTCCCAATACATGTTATCGGTTTCTCCTTGAATCCATCCAATCCGTCTATTTGCTGGTGCTCTCCGGTTGCCTGCATTTGAGATCTGCTGAGTCATCATTGTGGTTTTGTAATGTAACAGCCTCCGCTACACTTTTTAATTATACAGTAATGTACCCTACAGTATAGGCTATGGGCCAGTTTCACACTCTAGGAAGCTTTGGTTTCGAAACGCAAAACACAGATTCAGGATAATTTGGTAAACATAAATCCTCTGAAAATTATGAATAATTTTCAAAACATATTTTAATGTACTGAATATATTTGTTTAAATTGCCGTGCTGGAATTAGCGGTGAGCCAGATATAAAACCATGCAGAGGTATGTGCATTGAGCGGAGTGGCTTAACCCGATAGGGTTACCCATAGGCCATTTGCCAAAGTAATTTCATTTTACCTCAGGCCAAGAGAGTAGGCTACCTATTCCTTATTATAGCTCAGATAATTAAGATTTACTTCAAATCAATTATCCATGTAGTCCTATTAGGGACATCTAGAATTATGTATCAATGACTTTCTGGACAAAGATTAGTTCAATATCACACAGCATAAGACATGTTCATTAAAACTAAATTATCATTAGACCTGATTTAAGCGCAAATTAATACGAAATAGACCTAATCACGGATAGTCAGACTGTGTGATGGAACTGCAGTTTCTGTGAGAATCATAAATTAAATTATGATATCAATTTTTTACACAACTTTCATATAGAAAGAAAGTAAACGTAGCCTGGATACCCTTCAGTGAATAGCCACACCATGTGTCTGTATAAATCCAAGATGATTTATAGATCTCAAAAGGATCGGATAGGTCTAGTAAAATAAAAGGCTGGGCCAGTGGGACATTTTAGCGTCAGGCATAATATAAACAGCCCAGCGTGAATCCAGCTGTGGGCCCTAATCTTGGTGTGCAAGCATTCAGCACCATGGACAGCATACAGACCATCGTCCAACGAGTCGGATTTTAGCATCACAGCCGCCAAATAGCCACTTTAATTATTTTTTAATCTATAACAACATAATGTATGTAGACCACACGTTTTGCCCAATGTATCCGTGTGGATAAAATTAAGGAGGTGGTCAAAGCCGAGCACAAACAGGCGAAATCCTATTGGTAATTTCTGCCATGTAATTGTAGTTTTTCCATGTGGGAACGCCAACCATGTGAAGTGTGCTGAAACTCAATCTGCCTGTGAATCTTCTAAATATACACGTTTTTTAAAAAGGATTTATTTGACAAACGGTAAAGTCTACACAGTGTATTACAATGTGGATGTAAACATATTCAACTTTTTGGAGGAAAATAATTTACTAAAGTCAGATGTTTTTCTTGATGTAAACAATCTTATCCACAATGTCAAGAATGCTGAAGCAAGAAATTGGCTTGAATAGCTGTGTTGAGATAAAGCTAGATAAAAATATATACATGTTAACATTGTAAACATGAAGGTTTGTTTAGCATTTTAGTGAGTTTAAGTTCAACGATGAGGCATTTACTCATTACAGTGTGGGTCAAATTGTAATATTATAGTATTAGGAGGATCATTAACCCCTGCCCCGTAAAAAAATATCTACACCTGTCTACATGTGTATGTCTATTTGAAAGAATGCCACACAAACTACACTGCTCAAAAAAATAAAGGGAACAGTAAGATAACACATCCTAGATCTGAATTAATGAACTAATCTTATGAAATACTTTCCTCTTTACATAGTTGAATATGCTGACAACAAAATCACACAAAAATTATCAATGGAAATCAAATTTATCAACCCATGGAGGTCTGGATACACTCAAAATCGAAGTGGAAAACTACACTACAGGCTGATCCAACATTGATGTAATGTCCTTAAAACAAGTCAAAATGAGGCTCAGTAGTGTGTGTGGCCTCCACGTGCCCGTATGACCTCCCTACAATGCCTGGGCATGCTCCTAATGAGGTGGCGGGTGGTCTCCTGAGGGATGTCCTTCCAGACCTGGACTAAAGCATCCACCAACTCCTGGAGAGTCTGTGGTGCAACGTGGCGTTGGTGGATGGAGCGAGACATGATGTCCCAGATGTGCTCAAATGGATTCAGGTCTGGGGAACGGGCGGGCCAGTCCATAGCATCAATGCCTTCCTCTTGCAGGAACTGCTGACACACTAAAGCCACATGAGGTCTAGCATTGTCTTGCATTAGGAGGAACTTAGGGCCAACCGCACCAGCATATGGTCTCACAAGGGGTCTGAGGATCTCATCTCGGTACCTAATGGCAGTCAGGCTACCTCTGGCGAGCACATGGAGGGCTTTGCGGCCCCCCAAAGAAATGCCACCCCACACCATTACTGACCCACTGCCAAACCGGTCATGCTGGAAGATGTTGCAGGCAGCAGAACGTTCTCTACGGCGTCTCCAGACACTGTCACGTCGGTCACATGTGCTCAGTGTGAACCTGCTTTCATCTGAAGAGCACAGGACGCCAGTGGCGAATTTGCCAATCTTGGTGTTCTCTGGCAAATGCCAAACGTCCTGCACGGTGTTGGGCTGTAAGCACAACCCCCACCTGTGGACGTCGTCGGGCCCTCATACCACCCTAATGGAGTCTGTTTCTGACCATTTGAGAGGACATATGTACATTTGTGGCCTGCTGGAGGTCATTTTGCAGGGCTCTGTCAGTGCTCCTCCTGCTCCTCCTTGCACAAAGGCAGAGGTAGCAGTCCTGCTGCTGGGTTGAAGCCCTCCTACGGCCTCCTCCACGTCTCCTGATGTACTGGCCTGTCTCCTGGTAGCGCCTCAATACTCTGGACACTACGCTGACAGACACAGCAAATCCTCTTGCCACAGCTTACATTGATGTGCAATCCTGGATGAGCTGCACTACCTGAGCCACTTGTGTGGGTTGTAGACTCCGTCTCATGCTACCACTAGAGTGAAAGCACCGCCAGCATTCAAAAGTGACCAAAACATCAGCCAGGAAGCATAGGAACTAAGTGGTCTGTGGTCATCACCTGCAAACACACATTAATTGGGGGTGTCTTGCTAATTGCCTATAATTTCCACCTGTGGTCTGTTCCATTTGCACAACAGCATGTGAAATTGATTGTCAATCAGTGTTGCTTCCTGAGTGGACAGTATGATTTCACAGAAGTGTGATTGACTTGGAGTTACATTGTGTTGTTTAAGTGTTCCCTTTATTTTTTTTAAGCAGTGTATATACACTCACCTAAAGGATTACTAGAAACACCATACTAATACTGTGTTTGACCACCTTTCGCCTTCAAAACTGCCTTAATTCTACATGGCATTGATTCAACAAGGTTCTGAAAGCATTCTTTAAAAATGTTATATGATAGAACAGCATCTTGCAGTTCATGGAGATTTGTGGGATGCACATCCAGGGCACGAAGCTCCCGTTCCACCACATCCCAAAGATGCTCTATTGGGTTGAGATCTGGTGACTGTGGGGGCCATTTTAGTACAGTGAACTCAATAGCCGCTTTCCGACCAAGTAGTTACAGGAACGTAGTTATAGGAACAGTCCACTTCTAAACAGTTCTACTAACTACTCTCACCCAAAACCGGTTTGCTATTTGCATTCGCACTGGTCAAGTGGCCATAGGAACTGGTAGGAGGGATAAAGGAGTGATGCAAGCACCGCAACAGGCTTTCGTCACTAGACTTTAGTGTAGCGCTACATACAACATTTCACAGTGTAATGTTTGTAACACTGGGTGTATGATTGGAGATAAGTGTGTAAATCATCTTATGTATGCGGATGATCTGGTTGTTTTCAGCCCAAGTAGTGCTGGGTTCCTACCGCGGCTTGCTGTTCTTTCAGATTACGAGACATCCAATACAATTTTATAAAAATAATGTTGTGTTAATAATGTCCTAATAACGGAATTCGAACCGCGGCGTTTAAAAACTAGGCTGGAGTAATATAAATTGAGTAGCTACTTAACACAGAAACACAAAAGATGAAGGCTCCAGCATAAAATGTATCATTATACGCAACAGACAAACGAAGCGACCGGCGTAATTTATAAGTTGGACCAATCAACGTGGACCTAGGAAAAGGGAAAATAGAAAGACCCTGCTCTGGAGTAGGAGCTAAAAAGGTTATAGGAACGGCAGTGCGAGGAACTAAATAATCCCGCAATTTCTTCTATCGGAACACAAGAAAAAAAGGGTTATAGGAATGTTATGTTCTAGGAACTGCAAAAATCCCTGCGGTCGGAAAGCGGCTATTGTCATGTTCAAGAAACCAATTTGAAATGATTCAAGCTTTGTGACATGGTGCATTATCCTGCTGGTTGTAGCCATCAGAGGATGGGTACATGGTGGCCATAAAGGGATGGACATGGTCAGAAACAATGCTCAGGTAGGCAGTGGCATTTAAACTATGCCCAATTGGCACTAAGGGGCCTAAGGTGTGCCAAGAAAACATCCCCCAAACCATTACACCACCACCACCAGCCTGCATAGTGGTAACAAGGCATGATGGATCCATGTTCTCATTCTGTTTACACCAAATTCTGACTCTACCATCTGAATGTCTCAACAGAAATCGAGACTCGTCAGACCAGGCAACATTTTTCCAGTCTTCAACTGTCCAATTTTGGTGAGCTCTTGCAAATTGTAGCCTCTTTTTCCTATTTGTAGTGGAGATGAATGGTACCCGGTGGGGTCTTCTGCTGTTGTAGCCCATCCGCCTCAAGGTTGTGCGTGTTGTTACTTCACAAATGCTTTGCTGCATACCTCGGTTGTAACGAGTGGTTATTTCAGTCAAAGTTGCCCTTCTATCAGCTTGAAGCAGTCTGCCCATTCTCCTCTGACCTCTAGCATCAACAAGGCATTTTCGCCCACAGGACTGCCGCATACTGGATGTTTTTCCCTTTTCACACCATTCTTTGTAAACCCTAGAAATGGTTGTGCGTGAAAATCCCAGTAATGGAGCAGATTGTGAAATACTCAGACCGGCCCGTCTGGCACCAACAACCATGCCACGCTCAAAATTGCTTAAATCACCTATCTTTCCCATTCTAACATTCAGTTTGAAGTTCAGGAGATTGTCTTGACCAGGACTACACCCCTAAATGCATTGAAGCAACTGCCATGTGATTGGTTGAGTAGATAATTGCATTAATGTGAAATTGACCGGGTGTTCATAATAATCCTTTAGGTGAGTGTATATTTATCAGCAATGTCCTGATTGATATCTGTGATATTCATCATATCAAGGTGCATTAAAGCATCTCATTATTGATTTTGCAAATGTTGTTTACTGATATGGCCACACTCCACAAACAAATTATATTAACCCAAACTGGTACACGAACCACCAACCATCCACTTTACCCTCTATACTACCTCCAGCACTGCCCTGTATACGGGTGCTCTTACAGAAAACCATTGATCCTCTTATGTCTCTGGAGGTCAGCAGAAAGAATGGAACATGCCCTGTCTACTGGACAACATACCTTGTTTCCATTCTAATTAGTCCTTCCCAGCCTAGGATGTACAGGGGACACATGAGCTAAGAAGCTGCATTCCAATTGGCATGCATAACCCATGGCTTCCCCTGGTAAGCACAACTACAGTGACATCTGCATGTGTGATGTAAATCAGATCTCAGCTCAGATAAATGACACATACGCCTCGGAGGACCGAGTAACCATGGTCTGTGAGTCGAAGTGCTTCTCGAATGTATAGTAGTCGCAAGGATCGCCATGCGTTTAACACATTGAATGCTCAGGGAAAATGAGACCACAATCCCAATAACGTCTTTTGAACTAGTTTCTCCACTTACTGAGTAACAGGGATAGATAAGTGCTTCTGGGATCAGGGCCTAGAGATGAGCCATCAGATCTGTTGCCACCCAATGAAAAGTAAAGGCACCGTAATTAAAATTGATTGTAGATTGGAGCTGCAATGCTGGTTGCTATGGTGGCAGGGTCATGAAGTACTTGCCCATTTGCTCACTAAGCTGTTTCTAGTGACCATGCCGAGCTTTCTTCATCTATCATCCATCATCACGTAGTCAGAGACTCAATTGAAGGAAAAATGACTGCTATATTTGAAAGACGAATTGAAAATCGAGTGCCACAGATGACAAAGTACTAAACTTTTCTGTTCTGTGGAGTGCAAGAGAGGAGATATATTTCTTTAATTCTGATTGTTTCAGGTGAAACAGAGTTTTGAATATATTCAGGAATGCTCTGTGAAGTTTTCATTATTCAATATTATGCTGAGGCCTGCTCTTTCTGAATGGCGGACGTTATGGATTGTTTAAGTGTAGGCATTAAATGTGATTGTTTGGTTTTGGCAATAAGTGTGATTGACCAATTGGTTCAATTTCGAGTTAGGACTGGCGTAGGGATGGAATTTCAACCAGCGAAGTTATATATACACTTTATTGAAGAGATGCCCTATTCAATTGCAAACTAGCAAAATACTTTAGCAGGTTAGGTATCTGCAAAGCAAACCGATGTTGTCCGGTGAGGGAGTATGACCTCACACCTTGATCTGTCTCCCTGATTGGATGAGCAGTGTGTAAAAAGTAGAATGGTTTGGCACTGATGCCTAGGAGGAAGGCTACAGTAGCATTTAGCAGACGCTGCAATGAGACAGGGTCATAGCTTTGATTTGAAACACTGGAAAGAAAAAAAAGATTCCATCTAGGAAAAGCATACTACCATCCCACCAGATACAGCTAAGAGGTCTACTCAATTACTTTTCATTACAATCGTTGTTGCTTGGAGGAAAACTGCCTACAAAATAATAAAAAAATGACATTGTAAACTTGAGAAGATTCTCCACATTTCTCATTTAGTCACTCTGCAGAGAATAAAACTGGGGAATCAAGCTGCATTTGTTACCATATTAATATTAAATGTTGCGGTTTACATGAAGCATCATGCCAAATATAGCTGTGTGTGCTGCTGTGCTTATTTGCCATTTTGCCTTAGGCCTTTGTGGCCTTTGGGTATCAGTCACTCTCTGATCTTTCATGGGATGAAAGACAAAGTGTTGAGGCTGCTGACAGGCTATCGGCATAGGAATTGGAACAGCCTGATGTAACTAGGACAAGAGAATTCCAGGTTCACACACACAACACACACTCACATACAAATATGCATGAGTCACACAATTACTATTCACCCAAAGTGAACACGCAAAGATATACTTCTGGTATCAGTGAAAAAGCAGAGTTATTAAATGGGTTCAGTTTTCAGTTCTCAAAATATTTTCTCAATTACAGGTTTACTTTTTCTCTACACAACTGGATCTTGGATCCCTGCAGCTCAGCATTAACCCAGTTCAACCTTCATTCTGAGCAGGATTAACACCTGTAGTTTTTGTTGTGGCACCCCACTATTAGAACAAATTATAAAGAAATGTTATGAAGTGAACCTGAGGGAATGTGTTATTTTGTTGTGAGTTTGTCTTGGAGTGTTTGTGTGTACAAGTAACTTCAAGGGAACTGAAGACTGTATCATTTTTGCTTTTTCCTAATGGGTCAAAGCATTTAAACCACTTGGTTCTGCCTGAGCTGAAAATGAGGTAGTTTAGGAATCTCAAATATCTAGTGGATTAACACTGCTACCAGACTTAACCGTAAGCTCAACATGCTCAGCGGTGAGCATGACAGGGAGTTAGCAAAAGCCTCCTTCCTCCTGGAATTACGGAGGATGAAGGTCTCACTGTCTGTGGACAACATCCAGAGAAGTAGGAAGGTCAATGTGGAACTTGTGCTCAAGGCTTTGGCATGCAGTCAGAGAACTCACTGATCCATGCAAACCGTCAGCAGTAGAGTTTCAATAGACGTAGACTGACAAACAAAGCCAGTGACTTTCGGTTGTTAGAGGAGCACCTGGTTTGACGTATATAATAATGTGCTTTCTAGCATGCCTAATAAGCCAGCTTGTTGTTGTGGGGCCAGATGGAGGTGTTCATTTCGGATGTAGCAGCTCCTTCGATGACTACACGAGGCAGGCATTTACCAGCAAAAATCTTCTTAAGCACCAGCCCATAGTAGCAAACTTGGGCATTCTGAGATATAGGAGTTCTCTGCTGTTTACAGAAATGCAGTTTGTGTCCTCCAGATTGCAGGCTAGCCCAATACAAAGGTTACACAGTTGTATAGGTATTGTTCTGTTAGTGCTGATGTGCGCAGCCTGGCTGTTTACAGTAAGAGTCCATGCATACAGACAGGACAGTGCAAAAACATTTTAGCGACCAGGTGTTCAAAAGAGTAACAAACATGATTTAAATCATTTAATGTCTTGAAATTCATTACATAACAAAAGCATCCACAGTAAAAATTAACTTGACAACTGTATGACAGCTTGCAAGCAGATCGGGTTCACAACAACAAGAAAAACTGTCGCTTTGGCAGGTTTGCTGTAGAGATCTAGCTCCCAAGGAGCATGCATGTCCCGGGAAAAGAAGTTTGAGGCCCGGCCAACTGTCTGTGCCCTTTATATTTGTTTCCCTCAACACACCTGTCTCCTTAGACTACTGTCATGTCAATAGAAATAATAAAGAATACTTGAAAAAAAGCAAAACAGTTGCTGTTAAAATGAATTATACTACAACCAGAAATGGCAAAAGGAATGGTAAAAGGGCATGTTGCTGGACATTGCTTTAGCTGTATGTGATTTGTATGTGATTTGTGCATCTAAATAAAGTATTTAAATGTGTGTCTATGTGCCTGTGTGTGTACTTGTGGGGGGACAGGTTCCTATTAGGGAAGTAAAGTGTGTCATTTTAGGAATTCCAAGTAGGTCAAACCATTTAAAGAATTTTAAAAAAATCCAGACATGGATTCATCGTCTAATGACGTCATGCACTTCTTTTGTCAAAGACTGCATCTGTCATTAAGTGTCAATGTGTGGGTTTGAATGTCAAAATATGAAATGGAGGTCTTCGAAGACGAGAAGCACTTTTCTTTTACATTAAACGTTACGAAAAGACGTACACTGAAATAACTTCCGAGAATAAAGAATCCATTTTCATGGGCTAAATTCAAGAGGAACCGCCGCTATAAGGGACCTTATAAGGACCTTGAGCTCTGATGACGACTGGATGCGCAATAGGACGGGCAAGGATGCCAAACCACCTGTATCTCCTTTACTCTCAAGTTTCAGTCTAAATAAAAGATACCAAATAATATATATAGCCCATTGTTACTTCATCGAAAACTATTACATCTTTGGGACGGAAACATTTTCCTACACAGAAAGAAAACTGTAATGCCGATTCAATAATTTGCCCTTGAGCAAGAACACGTGACCTGACTTCAAATATAACCTATTGATGTCTGAAAAATACATGAAGTCGTGATGAAATGTTTATGACCCATTCTGGTAATCTAAACGGGTGAAAGACGAGTGGGATTGCGGTGATGTGTGTGCATTGTGGACTCGAGGTGGAAGCTTACTAACAATGGCTTTTTCATACTCACATTCCCCTTTTCCGGCAATTCTGTTCCTCCTGTATGTTTCCTCTCTTCGAGGCTACGGTCCTTAGCCGTCAGCTGCGCCCCTCCATTCTTCGTGTAACGTGAATAAAAAATGTAAATAGCTCCACGCGTTCCGAGGATAAACTCCAACTTCAAAGCTTACTTTCGTCTCTTGGTCCTTACTCCAACCACAATGGAAAGAAGTATTTTAAATCTGTCTCAGTCACTCAGTCCATCTAAATTTGATAACCGGTGGCCTGTTGCTGGTTCCTTGATTGGTTGGCGCAAATTGCTGCGTTCACCCACACAGCACATATAAGCACAAACTTCGGAACACTGTAGCGTTTTTCCGCGTTGTTGCGCATGCCATCAGGCAGCAGCTGGTGCAGATGCCCCGGAGCAACAGCAGCGCGAGCTCGTCCGAGTTGGAGTGTGTGATATGTCCAGAAATTGCATTTTGTACATTAAAAAATGCAATTGGCTACAGTCTCTTTCACGCGGGGCTCAAACTGAGCCGGCAGCGGGGTACCCGTTCTCCATGATGCAATGCGGGTTCTTTCGATGCCTCTTTTCTTCGCTATATAGACTACCTCTAGAAGAAAGTACAGTTGATGTTGTTATTATTAACGAATTCGCCTTAATTAGCACGAGCCATTCCATAGATATAGGCTACGTGGTTATGAAGGGGCTATGATATAACATTTTCGGTGTGTTATTTTCGCACATTTCGACGGTAAGGACAGAACTTCACACATCGCTAGCCTTTCCAAATAGGCTACACAAGCACACGTTCAGACGTTCCTTTAATCTGGGTTGCAATAAGGCAATTGTGTAAAAAATTCCTTTTATACTCCCTTGTCTGCTGTTGCCCATATTTCAACACGGTAGTGTTTAGGATGAGGTATTGTTATTCCCTATCGCATTGGATTTGGATGGGCATGCGTCTCACAACTGCGCCCGGTGGGATTTAGGGAAGATTGAATCTGAGTGGATGACTAACACTTGTTGTTTTCTTCTGTTAAAATAAATCACCAGTGATAGTTGGCTGCTGTCCTGGGCTATAAAAGGACCAGTGTGACGTCCAAATGAAAGTAGACGTTGAAGGAAAACGTCCACTTCGAATTCTAATGGGATAAGTTACCGTTATTTTAATGTTTCTTAGGCCTGTACGAAAAAAAATGTTTGAAAGGTTTCATCAACTGTCTACTTTTTACCGATGTTTTTCAAGTGTTCTCCCCAGCCTTATCTCATCCCAAGGAGTAGATATAACCCTGATTATTATTATGTTGTGTAAGGTAATGTTGTATTTGGTTTGAGTGATTTTGCAATCTGTGGCACGAAAAATAATTTTTTTGGCAATGGAAAAAAGTATGTGACCCTGTGGAATTTTCTGGATTTCTGCATAAATTAGTCATAACATTTGATCTGATCTTCAACTAAGTCACAACAATAGACAAAACACCATATCCTTAAAAGAATAACACACAAATCCTTTTTTGTCTATATTTGTCACAAGGAACAGAGACAAATGCGAGGTGTATAAGTGAAAATCAAACAGAGTTTAATACAGGCCCAGCTCCAGGATGAAATGACCAGGGGGCATGTTTAATGAATGGGGGGGCATAATTAATTAATATAGCATTTGCTGTGCTTATCCAGAAACAGAACTAGGGGGGCACAGATTCTATCTGGGGGGGCAATGCCCTACTTTGCCCCCCGTAGATCCGGGCCTGGTTTAATACCAAAAACACTTTATCCAAAAGTAGCCTAATACTGCATTATGAGACTAAACACAATATCATCTTAAACACTATAACACACAAACTGACATACTGTAGAAACAATGACTAACACCAAACAACATTCAAAGGGAACTTAATTACATTACTCATGACACAAATTGGAAACAGCTTGAATAAATTGGTTGTGATCTATTGGTTAACTAAGTCCATGTGTCATGGTCACATGATTTAGAAGCGGGAAATCTAAAACATAAACAAGTCACACAGGACAAAAACCAAAACAGCACATAGGGGAGCAACTTAAATACATGTAAGGTCCCTATAATGGAGCCCATTACAATATTAAATACATAATTTAAACATTCACTATGCAGGGTGGAATGTAAATGAACATCTGGGCCAGGGGTGGGCAATCATTTTTGTTTGAGGGCCACAATGAGTATCTGAAACCAAGTGAAAGGCTGCATACTATAGCTATGTGTGAAAACATAGGATAATGGAAATATCCAACAGCCCCCATATCCAGCCCGCGGGCCGTATGTTTCCCCCCACCCTAGGCTTATGATTTATTCAAATATAATAGATTTTTTTGCTAATTCCCTGCTTATAAAACATCCACTTTGAGGACAAAATGAAGAAGCAGGAAAAATGGGCAAACATAAGGATTTGAGTGACTTTGACAAGGGCCAAATTGTGATGGCCAGATGACTGGGTCAGAGCATCTCCAAAACTGCAGCTCTTGTGGGGCATTCCGGGTCTGCAGTGGTCAGTACCTATCAAAAGTGGTCCAAGGAAGAAAAAGCGGTAAACCGGCAACATGGTCATTGTCGGCAAAAGTTCATTGATGCACGTCGGGAGCGAAGGCTGGCCTGTGTGTTCTGAAGCAACAGCCGAACCATCTTAAATTGCTGAAAAAGCTAATGCTGGTTCTGATTTTTGAAAGTTGTCAGAACACAGGTTATTGCAGTTTGCTGCATATGGGGCTGCTGTTTTGGTGGTGAAAGGGGGACCTAAACAATTTAGGCAGGTGGTCATAATATTATGTCTCATTAATGTAAGCAGGTAGCCATTTCCAAAGGGGTCAAATAGTTTTTCTTGAAACTGTAATTGTATGCCCACTCCTCACACAATGTATGCCTGAAAAAGAACTGCTTTGATCATGTGTGTGTTTGTTCAGCCTGATCTCACCCCAAGGCGGGTACATATAACACAATGTTGTTTTTATCCTGCTATATAGAAGCCAAATTAACTTTTTTGCGTGCTATAGATACGCCAAGATCATATCTCACCATTCACCTAACCTTTACACTAACCTTAACCACACTGGAATGTTGCCTTTAAACGTAACCGTTCTCTGTAAGGTGTTACCTTACCTTAACAGTCCCCAATATAAACCTGGTGTCTCTATAGCACGCGAAAATTTAATTTGCCGTATAAATAACACAAAATGTAAAGTGTAATCTCGTGTTATTAATACGCAAAGGGGTGAGATTAGGTTGGTATGTTTGTTTCAGAGAGAGGGAGAGGCACACAGAGAGAGACAGAGAGCGAGAGAGAAAGTATATGCTATGAAAATTATTTTGAAAGTGAAAGGCATTTGCCTACGTGCTAACAGAGCTGTGTAGTAATTCCAAATAGCATAATGATGTAATGTACAGACCAAGTGATTAAATAATCTCACAGTAGTAAAATGTTGGAAGCAACATCACATAAAAACGTATGTTATTTCTCTTGATGAGTCTTTGGAAGAAAGTTAAAGTGAATCACACAGGAAAGTCTGAAGAAGAACAGACCCTTGATATTTATTCTCGTGACCTTCTGGTAGGCTATAATGGAAATGACGCGCAACAGGAAAGTTGAGTTCGCTTTGGGACATGTTAAGATAACGCCGCAGGACAAAGGATGAGAGCATGGGAAATTAAAGGACACAACGCTTTTTAAAGACTGGCAGAAATGAGTTTGGAGTGAATTTAAACTAAATATAGCAAACCTGAGTTTTTATTATATTTTTTTAACATGAATGGACTTCAGACGCAACCTGGAGTGGTATGGCGTTAAGTAGTAAGTATAGAAACGGGGACATTTACAAAAATATCTAACGGTCTATATGCCTCACGTGTTCTATATGTTCGCCTCGCTCCTATGAAAGGTTACCTACATACAGTAGGCCTACAGCAAATACTAAATCTTCCATGTTTAACTTTTACATTCCTTAGTTTTCAAGAATTTATCTTAAACAGGTGTTAAGTGCTAGTTCATAACCACAATGATCATTGATGGTCAGTCCTAGCAGCAATCGCTCTGTTAAATAATATCTCAGCCTCTTCATTGAGCTATTTACAAATCAGTACCACTCGGACTGCTGTTATAATTTCAACTAAAGATTGCTGCTTTAAAGATTTATATTTTTTAGATGCAGCCAAAATTAAAGGTCATGAACCAATGTGTAATCATTTTTGTCTAATAAATCAGATTTTTTGTAGGATATGTTTACTCTGTAAAATACGTACATATGTAGCCTATATAATTCATTATAGGGCTACATTGGGGGCTTCCAATCAGTGAATCAAAAATACTAACGCCTGGGATATGGGTTGATAAATATATCTACCACGTCGCTCTCCAGCGACTGTAAATT
>JACXGM010019358.1:0-18765 GCA_016801145.1 Umbra pygmaea
GTGATGACTATGAGTATGATGATGGTGGTGCCAATGAGTATGATTGTGATGGTGATGACTATGTGTTTGGGGGTGATGCCAATGAATATGATGATGCCTATGAGTAAGATGGTGATGACTATGAGTAAGATGGTAATGACTATGAGTGTGATGGTGATGGCCATGAGTAAGATGGTGATGACTATGAGAGTGATGGTGATGCCTATGAGTAAGATGGTGATGACTATGAGTATGATGGTGATACCAATGAATATGATGGTGATGCTAATGAGTAAGATGGTGATCACTATGAGTATGATGGTGATGCCAATGATTATGATGGTGATGCCTTTGAGAATGATGGTGATGCCTATGAGGATGATGGTGATGACCATGAGTGTGATGGTGATGCCTATGAGTATGATGGTGATGACTATGAGTATGATGGTGATGCCTATGAGTATGATGGTGATGCCTATGAGGATGATGGTGATGACTATGAGTGTGATGGTGATGCCTATGAGTAAGATGGTGATGACTATGAGTATGATGCTGATGCCAATGATTATGATGGTGATGCCTATGAGAATGATGATGATGACTATGAGTGTGATGGTGATGGCAATGAATATGATGGTGATGCCTTTGAGAATGATGGTGATGCCTATGTGGATGATGGTGATGACTATGAGTGTGATGGTGATGCCTATGGGTATGATGGTGATGGCCATGAGTAGGATGGTGATGACTATGAGTAAGATAGTTATGACTATTAGTATGATGATGGTGATGCCAATGAGTATGAGGATGATGGTGATGACTATGAGTGGGATGGTGATGTCAATGAGTGTGATGGTGATGCCTATGAGTAAGATGGTGATGACTATGAGTGTGATGGTGATGCCAATGAATATGATGTTGATGCCTTTGAGAATGATGGTGATGCCTATGAGGATGATGGTGATGACTATGAGTGTGATGGTGATGCCTATGAGTAAGATGGTGATGACTATGAGTATGATGGTGATGCCAATGTATATGATGGTGATGCCTATGAGAATGATGATGATGACTATGAGTGTGATGGTGATGCCAATGAATATGATGGTGATGCCTTTGAGAATGATGGTGATGCCTATGAGGATGATGGTGATGACCATGAGTGTGATGGTGATGCCTATGAGTATGATAATGATGATGCCCATGAGTAGGATTTTGATGTCTATGACTAAGATGGTGATGCTAATGAGTAAGATGGTGATCACTATGAGTATGATGGTGATGCCAATGATTATGATGGTGATGCCTTTGAGTAAGATGGTGATGACTATGAGTATGATGGTGATGCCAATGAATATGAATCTACAGCTATTTTGCACGCCCAATTTTTCAGTTTTTTATTTGTTAAAAAAGTTTGAAATATCCAATAAATTTCGTTCCACTTCATGATTGTGTCCCACTTGTTGTTGATTCTTCACAAAAAATTACAGTTTCATATCTTTATGTTTGAAGCCTGAAATGTGGCAAAAGGTCGAAATGTTCAAGCGGGCCGAATACTTTCGCAAGGCACTGTAGCTAACTCCACACATGTGCGTAATGATCTACCCAGATAACCCAGCCAGATAACATGGTGTCCACAAGGTGGTGCACCAAACCATAACAACTCAAACATGGGCATAATAGAAAACACAATACCACATGTAAATAAACCACAAATCAGTCCAGTGTCATGCTACGACTCCCGACCAGTCCCTGGGATTCGGGACACAAATGGCACTGATCAAAAGTTTACATACCCTTGAATGTTTGGCCTTATTACACACACACAAGGTGACATATACAGGTTAAAATGTCAATTAAAGTTTAATTTCCCACACCTGTGGCAATTTGAATTGCAATAATTTTCTGTGTAGAAATAGTCAATGAGTTTGTTAGCTCTCTGCATGAAGTTGGAAATGGACACAAAAAGATATTCAAAGCCTTGAAAATGCCAGTCTGTACTGTTCAATCACTTATTAAGAATTCTGAGATCGCTTGATACCAAGCCAAGGTCAGTTAGACCAAGAAACTGCCAGAATAATTGTACTGGATTCAAAGAAAAACCCACAGGTAACCTAGGGAGACATACAAGCTGCTCTGGAAAAAGACAGTGTGGTTGTTTCAAAGTGCACAATATGACGATACTTGAACAAAAATTAGCTACATGATCAAGAAAGAATCCTTTACTGCGCCAGTGCCACAGAAAAGAGATGTTACAATATGCCCAACAACACTTTGACATGCTTCACAGTTTCTGGCACACTGTTATTCGCAGTGAAATTAGAGCAACCATAAGCATTATGTTTAGAGAGGGGTCAACAAGGCTTATAAGGAAAATAATAACATCCCCACTGTATAGCATGGTGGTGGCTCACTGATGTTTTGAGGGAGTGTGAGCTGTAAACCTTGTAAAAATTGATATCAAGATGAATGTAGCATATTGTTGTCACAATGTCTGTAGACTCTGTCCTTGTTCTGTGTCACTACAAGGTGTTTTCTCCCCTATATGGTTTGTTTTGGTTTTGTTTTCCCGCTCCTTTTGTCACATGATCCCGTCACATGTTTTGATTAACCAATCAGTTCTGTTGTTTAGTCCACACCTGCAACTCCTTCCCTCGTTAGTATGGTATTTAGTTCTGAGTGTTTGAGACCTGTGTGGTTTTTTGTTCCTGTCCAGTTCATTCCTGTGTGATATCAATAAATATGTTGATTGAAGACGCGCCTGCCTCCTCATCCTTGGAACATTGTGACAATTGTGGGAGAATACTGGCAGACAATTTGCATTCTTCTGCATGAAAGCTGCATATGGGACACTCTTGGAAGTTCCTGCACAACAATGAAAACACAAGGCCAAGTTGACCCTCCAGTGGTTACAGCAGAAAAAGGTGAAAGTTCTAAAGTGGCCATCATAGTCTCTTGACCTTAATACCGTCGAGCCACAGACTATGAAGTCCCAAAAAAATCCTTATTTTCTTTTTTTGCCATGATTTGTTTAATGATTGTGCCATTCTGTTTTGACCTACATTCGAATATTAATTCCATGAGAAATGCCAACATACTGTTTGCCCTGTTCACTCATACTTTCTTAAAAAATTGTACATCTATTACCAATTCTTTAGGGGTATGTACACTTTTGAGCACAACTGTAGATTAAATCTAATACATTCACTACTGTTAAAAAGCTTGTCATAATTAATGTATTTCAAGTATTCTTGACATTTTTTGTGAGTTTACTGACAATTTGGTGTCACATACAGGAATGCCCTGGGAAAGTTACAATACACAGCTTTGAGGTTTATATGTGATCTAGCATTGGTTCATTCAGGATCTCTAGAGTACATCAAGTCATCCCTCATTATAAGAGTGTACAATGAAAAGTTAACAGAAAACATGCTCCAACGTGGAAATTGTTAATGAAAGAATCCACCATTTCATGTAGTAAATAGGGTGGACATCAAACTAGATAAGCAGTTCCCTGCTGATACCCTGTTTGTCAAGTGAACCTGATTCCAGAGAAGAATATGAATTATGTAGACGTTGGCTCCATCAATGTCCTCAATACTGTTACATACGCTACAATCAGTATCTGCATGCACAGTTCAAAAACTAAATTAAATCCAATCTTACTACTTTCTGCTACAAAAAAATAAATCAAGATGGATCCTGCTCATTCTCGCTCAGGCAAACTGAAAATGAGAGAAAATCTAACCTGGTCTTACAGACGATGTGCTAGAAAATAATGGGTATGTGTTTTGACATGAAACATGGTGCTAGGTTCACATGAGCACCGGAATATCTTAAGGTTACACCCAGCTAATACCTCATTGCTCAGATTAATAAGGGATGGATCTTCCTAAATGCACATTTCAACCACACATTTCTTGATTTCCAAGGATATTCATAAGTGCATATTGGTTTCAGTCGTGACATCAGCCAAAGTAATCAGGGTTCCAGTGAGTAAATCTGCAAACTTTTTATGCTGCTGCCAACAGCTGCGTTTCATTCACATGGTGTATGATTGCATGATTCTTAAGAAGGGTTGAAGGAATTGCTATGGAGACAGTTAGAGGAGAAATTGCGTCCTACATTTACATTTTAATTATTCAGTAGACACTCTTGAGCATGTTCTAGAGTGGACATACTGTAGATACCAATGCAATCAACTTAATGGTACATCCAGCTTTAATGGCAGATTCATTCTCATGAACATTCTTCATAGGATCAACACTCCTAATGGGTCAAACAACTACTGCAACCAGGTCATCAGGAAGGATCTGTCAATTAACTAAAGAAATTGACTACTTTATCTTAGGAACAGCTTCAATGGCACTACCCATGCATGATCCCATTCTACTGTATAGTGGCACAGATAAACAGAAGAGATATCTTTTCATCTATTGTATTTGCACTTTGCATAGCACTGGCACCTGTTAATGGAGTGTTTGTTTTACACCTAGTTTCTCTACTCGACTAATAAGCATGGCTTTCTTCCTACTGCCTGTCCTAATGACTGTTATCACACCACTATCTCAGACCCAGTCGAGGAGTACTATTAACTTAGATAGCACAGTGTGCAGGTGATATTGGAAGCTAGACAATTGTGAGCAAAACCAATGTGCCATCCAACTAAGTATAGAACATGAGGAAACCACTTGAATAATTTTGGGCATCTAGAATGGCGCACTAAGAGTTATTGACATGCATGCTGGTACCTCCACAAATTTGAATGGCACTAAATATTGAACTATAGTATATTTTATGCAAAACAAATTTGGGAAACTGAAATGTATTAAACAATAGATTTTAATTAAAAAAAATGACGAGTAGGTCATATTTGTCAGGTTTTTGATCAAAAATATCCTGGTACTTGGATATTGTTCATGACTATATTGACAATAACAAAAAGGTCCAGTACTATATTGTATAGTAGGTAGGAGATATTTTTCTGCTCATTTCTTCATTTTTATTACCCCAAACCCATCACTCGTGGACCAGCCCAAAAAGTATTTTTTTTCTTGTTATCTGACCAGGGCACTTTTTCTTTCTAAGTAACAATTCCATTCCAAGGAGATCATTACAGTGCTTTTTGGTCACACTAACATTGCGGGTTTTGTGTGACAACATCATGGTATTTCTTATATAGCTGTTTTCCTTCCACTGGCTGTGCGACACTTTATATTCTTGCCAAAACACTTGTTTCCTCGGCAAGTTTACTAAAACGTAACCCCAGCAAGAACTGACAAAATCCAACACAAACGAATGTACACAACAACAACAAAAATTATGGATCACAAATTACAATTGCAGAGGTCCTTGTTGAACCAGAACCCTGTTGGAAAATTTGGTTTAATTGAAAGTAGCAGTTCATAAACATAGACAAACATCAGGAACATTTTGTATGGAGTAAAGGACCCAGGTCCCTCCCAATGTGTTCTCTGATCTGATCATTTTTTGTATGTGTAGTTAATCGTAACAAGGAGAGGGTGTTCAATAATTATGATTCCAATTTTTTCTATAGAAAAAAACATGAAAAACATTTCTGATCAAAATAATATCTTAATTATTTTTATTTGAATAGCTGTTGCTCATTATTGTCTTATCTTGTACAAGGGTGCCAATAGCGTTGGAGGTGACTGTGAGGTTTGATTTGGTAGTGCTAAACTCTGCGGTATGTGGCCATAGTGTAGATGTTAGATTGATCATTAGTAGTCCAAACAAATCACCCTTTTTACACACATTTCTAATATCGATAAACCTCAGGTCTCTTTAGAATCAGTGTAGCACTCAACACCATCCAGTCTGTACAGAATACCAGTGAAAGCAGGTAAGAAGCTGTCAAGCCATTGCCAAAACCCATGGCTAGTCTAGGGAGGTGAGAAGCTGCCAAAATCTCCACGGCTAACGAGGACAAGATGCTGAGATATTCCTCAGGGCAGTATACGACAACTGTCTCCTCCTAAAAAGAATAACACCCAGAAACTGCATGAAGTAGCATAGTTAAAAAATGTTGGCTTACATTCTCAAAGCCCTCTCACCCAATAGGAGCCGACCTGCATGCCTGAAACTGTGGATATTTCCAGTGAGCTCCTCCTTTACTGGGAAGTTAATTAAGAGTATTTAAGTGTCTATTAAAACACCAATGCATGGCTGCTTCTCCCTGACCTCACATTGCCTCTCTATCCCTACCACTGCTGCTCATTATAATGGCATAATTGCAGGTAAGCATAAAGTATCAACAGGCTTAATTACCAAAGTGAGAAGAGTTCAAAGTGCCAACTTGCCCCAAATAAACCTAGGCTGTAGAGGAATAAACAACAATTATCTTTTTCAGCAGCAGCGTATTTCTTCTGAGGTCAGTCCCACTGTTCGAGGGTCTTGTCGACAAATAAATGTGTTCTTAAAGGCTTGACTACTTTTCAAAAGTATTGTTTGCAGTGAGCAAGAAGTGGATTTTGAACAGTTCAACCTTTTATCAAATGCTAGAACTAAAATAATACAGTATATATTTTGTAATTGGCAAATATTTTGTTAATTATGAAAAATGCTAAAAGTCATGTTGTGTGTTAAAGTTCAACACTACCATTTACAGTGATACATATATTTACATGCAGGCTATTCTACTATCTATTTCACCTTCTTATGTTCACCTATAGTCTTACTCGGAGTACAAGTTTTTGTATCTTGTTTTAGATATTGTATCTATGGTGCTCTAAAGCATTGAACAACAGTTGTCTTTCCTTTTTACCCCTATTGTCTTCTATAGCACCTCTAAACTCTATTCACTAGTCTAAAGCCCTGGGTGTATTTGGTTCCTGAGACGTCCTCAGCCTGGATTAAACAGCCTGTTTACCCTGTGGACAGCCTCTTACAAATGAAAACATACATGCCTTACAGAGGAAACCTAAACATAGAGTGAGATGGAGCAGTTTGTTTCCTCTTGTGTGAAAGGGTTAAATATAGCACTAATCGGCTCTAACATGTATTTTTTTTATCCCTCAGTTACTAATATGCTCTAACTGGATATATATTGTATGGGAATGCTCTTACTCTTTGACGTCTAACCTGCCTCTGAACCGTCAAATTTCTCTTGCACTTGATCCATTCATTTTATACAATTTAGGTCTTTTAAAACCCCTTAAAGCTTCTTAGTAACAGTCGGTCGATCAAAGCCACACAGCCCTCCAATCCTTTATGGAATTGGAGCACAGGTTTAGGATTGTCTGAAAGGAAAGTTGGACACAATAACATTTTATTGTTTGCCTCAGACCCGACTCAATAATGCAATGTGTTGTTCTTCAACAGAGGTGAAACCACTGGGTAGAATATACATTTGGGAATCGTATAATAGGTCCTTCAAGGTTCACATTTGAAAGTTTTAGACCAGATCCAAAACCTTCAGCATTATCTTTGGTTTAGAAGTGCAAAGCCAGGCTACACACAATGTGTCTGGGAGTTGCCGGCATTACAGCAGAACTACTATTGTAAGAGTAGTACTTCATCCATGAGGGTTTGATACTGTATTAAACATTACATTGCAAGCACCAATTCCAAGTAAACAGTTTCAAAACGGATTGTTTGTTGAAAACAACTGAAAACTGTTGTAATATTATTTTAACAATTCAATTACACAAATAATAATGTGTGAGCGTATTTCATGTAAGTGTGTGTTGTGTAGGTATGTATGCATGCACAGGTATGCGTATATTTGTTCATGCATGCGTGCGTGTGAGCGTGCAAGTGGTGTTTGTATGATTTGGCGGGCCAGGGGAGGGGCAAGGTATCAGAGATCACACAAAGTGTATGACAGCTGACAATTTCAGGCTTTTGATTAGGATTTGTTGATATGACCAGTCCCCGGGTCTCTCCAAACTCACTCCAGGGATTCTGGGCTGCCTGGCTGTGCAACAGACGGAACAACCCGCCAGTTGACAGAATCATCAAGTAGAACAGGGGCTGTCTTCCTGCCGCCTTTTCTACCTCCCCTCCCGCAGAAACCCGGTAATTAGAGAGTCTGGGCAACATGTAGAAACAGCAGCCACAGTGTCCACCATGACATGGACACAGCCAATTATGCTGCATCCATTTTGCTTGTGGTTGGAGCTCCTTTCCTATAGTAGCCTTTGTTGTAATTAGACAAATACCGTATGGGCTACATACAGATGCAGTGTAAAGATTATTATAGGGTTAATTGAATGTATAAAAATGTAATAAATTATGTACATTAACAAACATACAGTATCTATAAATACATGTACCTTTGATATATGAATAATGTGTTGAAGGGTGTTTTATAATATAATAAAAGATAGTCTGGGTTGTACATTTGGGCAAGACACATGATAAGGGTTTATTTTTTTATGAACAAATCTAGTACGAAGACTCGTATTACTCAGCTCTGTAACACTTGAAAATGAAGTACATGAAGGTTAATATGATACGCATTTGTAAGTGAATTTATTAACAGTTAATAACTGGAGGTAAATATTGATTCCCTAATTGGCATTACTGATTAGCTATTGCGTAATGTGTTTTAACTTTTATAAATGGTTTATAAGGCATTTACAAATGTTTATATCCCATTAGAAAAATGTAGCAATAACTACAGTACACTTTGTAGAGCCTGGCACAGAAGAGCAGAGTAACGTATGCTGAACTCTAAACAAATGTGAGAAATTGCCTACAGTACAATTATCATGGTACAGACAAGGATTAGGAATTACTAAACGCATGTGGGTAACACTCCTTCAGGGATTATTTACTAGTACAATTATTTTGGTACAGACACGGACAGTATAATACAAAATACAAAACTCTTACTCCTCTCCTCCACATACAAGGTGACAAAGACACACACAGACCAGGGGCAGAGGGGAACAGACATACAAACACAAATTGGAGACAAGGCGCAGCTGATGATGGTCATGATGATTAGTGGAAACAAAGACAGGTGTGCTGAATGAAATGAGAAAGTGAAATGTATGTCCTGGCCACATGGTGGATCCAAAACCCTATATGGAACAGTCCCCATCCTAGTTTGTGACATGATCTGTCAAATCAGCAAATATTTACAGTAATTTCACAGTCAGTAAAGGTAAAACATTAAGTGAATTCTACAAGCCTCTCACATCTTGTGGAAGACAGGGGTTTATTGTTGTCATTATTTTCTGACTGAAAAATGTAAAAGTGTACTTCAAACAATGTACTAAACATTTGTGATAGCTAGGCACAAATTCATTAGTCCAGCTATCAGTGTCATATATTCCTTTAATGGCTTAATTTTTTTATAACTTTTTTTGTGAACGTAAAAGAAAAAACTATTGGTCAGAACACTGAGATGGAGAACTGAAATCTCATTGCTGCACCTGTTCGCACCAATTAATAAATCTGATTCGTGCCATGACTCTAGTTAGAGAATGAAATCATTTGCATACAGCACGTCACCTAGCTTTCAAGCTAAATGACCTAACAGAAGCTAATTTATTAATTAAGTTAAAGTCCCCATAGAAGTGTATTTTACAATATTAAAAAAAGTATATATATTAACCTGCTTGTTGTACATGAGGTGTAATGGTAATTGAAAAAAATGAAAAGTGTTGGACAAATACATGTTCAATGATCAAACTACTTTATTCCCAACATTATACATATATTACAACAAAGGTGTATTCAGTATCATGTGATGCTTTCATAACATTCACTAAATGAATGCTGGTGGAATGAGCAAACAGAAAATGTATATTAGCTTGGTGTATTATGTCATCTAATTGTGACCTATATTTTTTATTCCATAAGATATAGAGTAACATCTGTTTTTGATTTTATGGTACAAATCCAATTTGAACAAAAATGCATGCACACACATACATCACCTGGTTGCTCCATTACTACAGTCACACATCACCTGGTAGGTCCATTACTACAGACACACATGAACTGGTAGCTACATTATTACAGACACACATCACCTGGTTGCTCCATTACTACATACACACATCACCTGGTAGCTACATTACTAAAGAGACACATCACCTGTTAGCTACATTACTACAGACAAACATCACCTGGTAGCTACATTATTAAAGACACACATCAGCTGTTAGCTCCATTACTACAGACACACTTCACCTGGTAGCTCCATTACTACAGACACACATTACCTGGTAGCTACATTATTAAAGACACACATCAGCTGTTAGCTCCATTACTACAGACACACTTCACCTGGTAGCTCCATTACTACAGACACACTTCACCTGGTAGCTCCATTACTACAGACACATATCACCTGGTAGCTACATTGCTACAGACACCTATCAATAGGTAGCTAAATTTCTACAGACACACATCACAGTGTACTTTTATTATAATAGATACATACTCAGGCACTACATTAATAAAGTGAGAAACATGGCTTGTTTTTTCCTTTAAAAAAAGAGAACTTAGAACAAAAAGTTTTTTGGGGGGTTGGATTAAAGCACAATTGCTTTATGTATACATTTCAAATTATGACAGTAATAATGTCTAATGACCATTTACTATTACATTTTTCAGTTAAATCATCCTTGAATGATCCAGCTTAAATGGGCTATTATCTTCTGCTACAATACTAAATATCTTGGACAAATTGTCCACTTGCATTTAGCAGTAGCCAGAAGAATCACTGTTGACGCCAGGCTAATGTCTTTAAAACACCTAGCTATTCTGCTTAACAGAACACGCTAATTGCACCATTTGCTCACCCAGCAGACAGAAGGCCACATTAAATGTCCCCTCAATTTGTAAATCAGAAGCACACATTTAGTAGGTGAAATTGAAAATGTGATTTTAGACCAAGTCGATGATAAGTTATCAACATTAGCTTAAGCTATTCATTCATCATCAGTTTGTGCAATTTGTTTTTTAATCAATGTGTGCATTTTTGTGTTATTCAAGAGTATTTGCTGAATTGGAATCTATTTGTGGAGGTTTACATGAACCTATATGAATAGATCAGAAGCATAGTACAAATCATGAATAAAACTGCCTTGCTTGATGGCTTGTAATAGTATCTTTCAATCGCCATACTTAAGTGGCTGAGGTACAGGGGTGACACGCAGGTAGTGAGTTCAAATATTTTAATAAGGCACTGCTAAATGAAGTCAAACAGGGGAGATATTTTAGGGCTCCACTTAGGCCTGGAAATAATAAACAATGCCACAAAGGCGCACAAACATAGATGGCTCACAGGCTGACTGGTCACGTATTCTCACGTATTCTCTGCAGCAAGTATGCTGCTTGACAGTGCACACACTTTATACAACACATTGTTGCAGCTTGTAAAGTAGCTACAAGCCTTTGTAACCATTTTAATTTATTGTGTCACGAGTCCACATTCATCCAAACCCCGGAGATCAGATTCTCCAGAGTACTGAAGCAGAGCTGCGCACATCACTGCAGATTCCCAAGAGGACACCTTTACGCACGGGTCTAACCGTGTACTGTATACTATGCTGTATAGGCTGGGACTATGCATTGTAGTAATGTGCTTTATTATATCCTGTATACCTCGCTGTTGAAATATTATTCCAGTACTTTCTTCATTTATTATTAAAATAGGAACTCTGTTCCATCTCACCTTGCATTTGCTTCTGCTACTCATTTTGGAAATTCATGACAGAATAAAGCACCATCCATGGAAGCAGGTGATCAATCAGGACTACACCAAGCCATGGATAAACATGAGCAACGTCTAGATCAGCACTCCCAACTGCTGGCTCAACACGGTTCTGCCATGCAAGAAAACTCTCTGCGACCTCCAGTTACCTAGTGCACAGGGCACGTCAACACAGGTGAGTGCGGAAATGTCACAATGCATGGTGTGGATTGAGGGAGAGACACATATACATAGTTGTATTTAATTGCGTGAATTCCAGGAGGGCACAAAAGATAGGTAGCCGGGTGCTCTATGCAGAATATAGACCTAAACGGAACTCTTACTTAACCACGTGCTCTTTCTAGCGGCACGGACACTAAAACAAACAAAACCTAGACAGAGCGTATTTAGAATTCATACAACACTTCAGACTCACTTGATAATAGCTGTTCTATAACCAATAACTCCTGGGAAGTTTCGCCAATACAACTGAAGAGTTACGCACAGTGACGGGTAACAACCCACAATGCTCAATACCTCTCGGTAGTCTGGCAGCCCCTTATATAATGCCCAATGGCTCATCTAACCGGACACGGCTGGGCGCAATCCCACTGATTATGCATAACTAGAACTGCCAAACTACCGAGAGATGCCATGACCCTTAAAGGGATAGTATACCAAAAACCTAGAAAACATAACCACCATGCAAAAGCACTGAATGAAACAAGGGGAACCTAAAACAAAATAATAGACACAGGAAATAACTAAAACACTGGATGGAGTCCATATCTCAGTTCCATCATCACAGCCTACACTGGGCTGGTTGTGACAGGAAGCCGTATATGCATCGCGTCTTCTGCAGTATGACTCATGGCAATGCCAGAACCCTATGACGGTAAACTGCCAAAATGTAGTGGATTCTTGCTGCAAGTGGCCTTATATCTAGCACAACATGTGGGTCAATACCCATCCGACTGGGCAAACATTGCATTGGTCATCTCCCTACTAAAAGGGAAAGCACTGCATTGGGCTACAGCACTCTGGGAAGGAGGTGAGGGAGCTTTTTCTTCTTACACCTCCTTTTTAACAAGGTTTAGAGCTGTTTGATCACCCCGAAGAGGGCAAGGGCTGAACACCATCTTAAGCTATGACAAAGAGAAGGCTCCTCCTCTGTCTCTGCCTCTTTGGTTTGGAATGAATGCACGTTACGCACCATGTATCATTGTGGGCTCCGGAAGGATATAAGGATGGAGTTGGCTTGTAGAGACGATGACATGGATCGCCACTTCTATTAAATTGGATGCCATGCTCAGGGAGAGATGCCAGCTCCACCCTGGTTATCGAACATGCCCCGTCTTCTGGCACTCACTCATCCAACCATTATGACCTAGAGGATAGTCCCATGGAGATAGGAGGAACCCCATATCCCCAGGACAGCACAGGTTTATCTGGTAACACCTGTTCTCGAAGCTTCAGGTCCCGTCCTAACCAATTAATAGCTGCACTCTCCTCTCAAGATACTGGATTGTTTCGGCTAAACGTGCGTGTCACTGTGGGTACGATTTCCTGTTCTGTTCTTACCCTAAAAGACTCTGGGGCAGCCGGAAACTTAATGGATCAAGGTTTGGTAGAGGAATTGGGTCTGCCCACTGAACCGCTGCTCACACCCCTACACGTCACGGCATTAGACACAAGACCTCTTAGAAAAGGGAGAATTACACACATTACTGCACTGGTCACAATCACTATTCAGACAACACCATATCACGTAGTGTACGTGAACACTTGCTCACCTGGGCTCATTCCACCCTCCCCGCTGGACACTCCTATCACGCGCACCAAACATTCCCTTACTCTGAAGTATTGGTGGTCTCATCTGACAAAGGATGTGGCTACCTATGTTAATTCCTGTTCGGTGTGTGCCCAGTCCAAGGTCCATAGGACCGCTCCTGCTGGGGCATTGCTGCCCCTGCATGTGCCTCAATGGCCCTTTTCCCATCTGTCCATGGACTTTAGTGGTGGACACGTTCTCAAAAGCATTTATTTTTGTGCCTTTGCCTACTATGCAGGTCCAACAGGTCTTTTACCACCATGGACTTCCTGAGAACATTGTTTCGGACCGTGGGCCCCAGTTCACAGCATGGGTTTGGAAGGCTTTCTTGGGGAAGAATGGTGCCACGGCCAGCCTTACATCTGGATAACATCCTCAATTGAACGGCCAAGTGGAGCATGTCAACCAGGAGCTGGGTCGGTTTCTGATGAGTCATTGTCACGACAGACAAAGTGGGCCAAATTCCTTCCGTGGGCAGAGTATGCCCAGAACTCTCTTGTGCATGCTTCTACAAGCCTCACGCCATTCCAGTGTGTCCTGGGTTATCAGCCGCCCTTGGCTCCATGGAAATCGGAGGTGACGGATGTGCCAGCGGTGGATGCTTGGTTCTGCAAAGCTGGGCGCGTTTGGGATGCCGCAGACACACGTTTGTCGAGGATGCTTTCTGTCGTCACAAGCTCAATGCAGATTGGAGGTGCGATGAAGCTCCGGGGACCGTGTCTGCCTTTTTGCACGTGACCTGTCTCTCCACCTGCCCTGCAAGATGCTGGGTCCATGATTTGTGGGTCCCTTTCGGGTCCTGCACAGGCTTAATAAGGTATCTTACACCCTTCACCTGCCCCTTCATTACAGGATTTCACCAACATTTCATGTCTCCCTAATTAGGCCGGTGATTCCTGGTCCGTTGGAGGATACTGTCCCGCGGGGTACACCCCCTCCGCCTTTGGATGTTGACGGGAGCCCTGCCTATGTGATGCATGATCTGTTGGACTCCAGGGCCTGGCAAGATCACATCCTTGGTAGATTGGGAGTGTTAAGGTCCTGAGGAGCGAACTAGGTCCAGTCCAGGGATGTTCTGGAATGGAATCTCATTGGGGACTATCACTGTCAACGACCAGATCGGCCTGCACCGCAGCCTAGGTGTCGACCTCACAGGAGCCGTGCGTCCAGTGAGGGGCACTGTCACAAGTCCACATTCATCAAAACCCCTGAGATCAGACTCTCCGGAATGCTGAAGCAGAGCTGCGCACATCACTGCAGATTCCCAAGAGGACACCTTTACGCACGGGTCTAACCGTGCGCACCTGCTTCCTATAGACTCATTATGTGCCTATATAGGCTGGGACTATGCATTGTAGTAATGTGCTTTATTATATCCTGTATACCTCGATGTTGAAATATTATTCCACTACTTTTTTCATTTATTATTAAAATAAGAACTCTGTTCCGACTCACCTTGCATTTTCTTCTGCTACTCATTTCGGGGATTCATCACATATTGAAGCAAATGCTTTTTTGTCCTACAAAATGTGGCAAAACGACTTAATCTCATTTCAGTTAGGCTCTCTAGGTAATATGGCAGAAAATTGGTAATTGCAGGCAGGGCAGAAAAATGATGACGGCACAACTGTTGAATTCCACACAGCAAGGAGTAAAAGTTAGTCTGTCCAATAATTGATAGGCTTAAATTAATAATTTAAGATTACAACCTTGATCTGGTGTTATGTAAAGAAAACATATGATACTTTAGTCTTTACATAGTTGAATGTGCTGACAACAAATCAACACAAAAATGATAAATGGAAATCTAATTTATCAACCCATTGAGGTCTGGATATGGAGTCACACTCAAAATTAAAGTGGAAAACCACACTACAGGCTGATCGACTTTGACGTAATGTCCTTAAAACAAGTCAAAATTAAGATAAGTAGTGTGTGTGGCCTCCACGTGCCCGTATGACCTCCCTACAATGTCTGGGCATGCTCCTGATGAGGTGGCGGATGGTCTCCTGAGGGATGTCCTCCCAGACCTGGACTAAAGCATCCGCCAACTCCTGGACAGTCTGTGGTGCAACGTGGCGTTGGTGGATGGAGCGAGACATGATGTCCCAAATGTGCTCAATCGGATTCAGGTCTGGAGAATGGGCGGGACAGTCCATAGCATCAATGCCTTCCTCTTGCAGGAACTGCTGACACACTCCAGCCACATGATGTCTAGGATTGTCTTGCATTAGGAAGAACCCAGACCAACCGCACCAGCATATGGTCTCACAAGGGGTCTGAGGATCTCATCTTGGTACCTAATGGAAGTCAGGCTACCTCTTGTGAGCACATGGAGAGCTGTGCGGCCCCCCAAAGAAATACCACCCCACACCATTACTGACCCACCGCCAAACCGGTCATGCTGGAGGATGTTGCAGACAGCAGAACGTTCTCCAGGGCTCCAGACTCTGTCACGTCTGTCACGTGTGCTCAGTGTGAACCTGCTTTCATCTGTGAAGAGCAACGGGCGCCAGTGGTGAACTTGCCAATCTTGGTGTTCTCTGGCAAATGCCAAATGTCCTGCACAGTGTTGGGCTGTAAGCACAACCCCCACCTGTGGACGTCAGGCCCTCATACCACCCTTATGGAGTCTGTTTCTGACCGTTTGAGTGGACACATGCACATTTGTAGCTTGCTGGAGTTCATTTTGCAGGGCTCTGGCAGTGCTCCTCCTTGCACAAAGGCGGAGGTAGCGGTCCTGCGGCTGGGTTGTTGCCCTCCTACGGCCTCCTCCACATCTCCTGATGTACTGGCCTGTCTCCTGGGACCACCTCCATGCTATGGACACTACGCTGACAGACACAACAAACCTTCTTGCCACAGCTCGCATTGATGATCCTGGATGATCTACAAAGCCACTTGTGTGGGTTGTAGACTCCGTCTTATGCTACCACTAGAGTGAAAGCACCGCCAGCATTCAAAAGTGACCAAAACATCAGCCAGGAATCATAGGAACTGAGAAGTGGTCTGTGGTCACCACCTGCAGAACCACTCCTTTATTGGGGGTGTCTTGCTAATTGCCTATAATTTCCACCTTTTGTCTGTTCCATTTGCACAACAGCTTGTAAAAATTGATTGTCAATCAGTGTTGCTTCCTGAGTGGACAGTGTGATTTCACAGAAGTGTGATTGACTTGTAGTTACATTGTGTTGTTAAAGTGTTCCCTTTATTTTTTTGAGCAGTGTATTATTTACTGTACTACAGTAGATATAAAATTACATTCAAGGTCATACTGCAAAATAGCTACAACAATTGTGATGTTTAACTTTATAAACATTAATATGTCCCATTAAAAACAGCAGGAGGGCCCGTGACTTACTTTAAATATATCAGATGTTATTCCTAACAGAGATCTGGCTAGGGCAAGGGTTAGAAAAAAATCAAGGTCTGATTGGCTTGCCTTTAGTAGTCTGGTAGTCAAGGCAGAAAATGAAGTGCTGGATGCTCTAATATCTCTAGATGCTAGAAAAGCCAATGGGCCAGACTTAGGCCCACACCTGCTAGTTAACCGTAGATTTCGATCTGGTTTCAGACCAGGGCACAGTCCTATTACGGCAACCAGATAGGTTGTAAGGTAAATTGCCACAGTCGTGAGGAAGTTGTGTTGTTCTGTTGATTGACCTTTCAAATGCCTTTGATACTTTTGATAATTTTATTTTGCTGGAAAAGTTACCATCCTTGTGTATAATTCTGCAGATTATATAATATTATATGCAGGCCACTTTTATCTTAGTACTGGACTTATATATACTTGATATACAGTTGTGCATATAAGTTGCCATACTAATAGCATTCATAATAGTGCTCATATGAAGCCATTTATTATCACACAGTTGTTTGGCTGCTGTAAACCATACTGATTACAGAAGTCACCAAAATGGCCCTGATCAAATGTGTACATACCCTTAAAAGTTTGGCCTTGTTACAGACACATAAGGTGACACACAGGTTAATTTCCCACCCCTGTCGCATTTTAAGTTGCATTTAGTGTCTATGTAGAAATAGTCAATGAGTTTGTTAGCTCTCACGTGGATGTACTGAGCAGGCTACATACTGAGCCATGGCAAGCAGAAAAGAACTGTTAAAAGACCTGCATAATAAGGTTCTGGAACTGCATAAAGTTGGAAAAAGATAAAATGTTATACAAAGCTTTGCCAATGCCAGTCAGTACTGTTCAATCACTTATTAAGAAGTGGAAGGTTCTTGCCTAGCTAGCACCGTCTCCGACTGTCCTCATGCTAAAAACGTGACTGGTTGCATACGTGACTTCACTCCCGGAGACGCAAGAAGAAAGCAAAAATATATGTTTTTTACTAAGGAAAATTACAGTAATGCACAGTGACTTGGAAAAGTAACTTTAATCTAATTACTGGTTTGAAAAAAGTAACGTGTTAGATTACTCGTTACTGAAAAAAGTGGTCAGATAAGAGTAGCGCGTTACTATGTAACGCGTTACCGGCATCACTGTTCAGTGCTCAATGTGGTTACTGTACTTGTGATTGTGTGTTCATCCATAATTGTCTTGTTCCTTGAGTGAAAAAACTAAGTAGAGATTGTTTTTGCCTAGGACTGCATCATCATGCCTCATAATATGCAAATATTACAGGTATTGATAGTTAGACATAAAGCTTTGTTTTTAAATGTATTACTTAATGTATTAACAGAGTATGCCAGAGGTGGACATTTACTTGAGTAAAAGTACTTTTCTGAGTAAGTTCACAAGTTTTGAGAAGTCCCTACTTTAGAGCAAATTGATCAGGTAAAGGGAGTTCATATCTTGCAGTAACCTACAGTAACCTATAAAACAATTAGAACGAGTAAAGGAAATGCCAATCATGGTCACTGTTAAGATGTGAACTTTACCTGATCATTTTGGCCTTAAGTAGAGAATTCCCAAAACTTGTGAACTCAGAGTTACTCAGAAAAGTGCATTTATTCAAGTAAATGTCCACGTCTGTGTATTGCAAAGATCACCAGGTTGGATTACAATTATAACTGTATAACAATACATTAGAAATATGAATGGGGCATTAATTAGGCTGAATGCATATGTAACGGAGTTAACATCCTACCGTGAAGCTCACTCCACAGCTAGCTTGAAATGTCGCCGAAGAGCTATACAAGAAGTACCTTTTGTATAGCTCACTCGGTTGGTACGTTGTCAAGCAGGGCTGTAATGTGTGTTGCGGAGCAGAAGGCCGCGGGTTCAAGACCAGTCAGAGGACGTGGTGAACTGTCGTGC
>JACXGM010019359.1:0-18448 GCA_016801145.1 Umbra pygmaea
TACTAATACTGTGTTTGACCCCCTTTCGCCTTCAGAACTGCCTTAATTCTACGTGGCATTGATTCAACAAGGTGCTGAAAGCATTCTTTAGAAATGTTGGCCCATATTGATAGGATAGCATCTTGCAGTTGATGGAGATTTGTGGGATGCACATCCAGGGCACAAAGCTCCCGTTCCACCACATCCCAAAGATGCTCTAATGGGGGCCATTTTAGTACAGTGAACTCATTGTCATGTTCAAGAAACCAATTTGAAATGATTCAAGCTTTGTGACATGGTGCATTATCCTGCTGGAAGTAGCCATCAGAGGATAGGTACATGGTGGCCATAAAGGGATGTACATGGTCAGAAACAATGCTCAGGTAGGCCGTGGCATTTAAATGATGCCCAATTGGCACTAAGGGGCCTAAAGTGTGCCAAGAAAACATCCCCCAAACCATCACACTACCATCACCACCAGCCTGCACAGTGGTAACAAGGCATGATGGATCCATGTTCTCATTCTCTTTACGCCAAATTCTGACTATACCATCTGAATGTATCAACAGAAATCGAGACTCATCAGACCAGGCAACATTTTTCCAGTCTTCAACTGTCCAATTTTGTTGAGCTCTTGCAAATTGTAGCCTCTTTTTCCTATTTGTAGTGGAGATGAGTGGTACCCAGTGGGGTCTTCTGCTGTTGTAGCTCATCCGCCTCAAGGTTGTGCGTGTTGTGGCTTCACAAATGCTTTGCTGCATACCTTGGTTGAAACGAGTGGTTATTTCAGTCAAAGTTGCCCTTCTATCAGCTTGAAGCAGTCGGCCCATTCTCCTCTGACCTCTAGCATCAACAAGGCATTTTCGCCCACAGGACTGCCGCATACTGGATGTTTTTCCCTTATCACACCATTCTTTGTAAAACCTAGAAATGGTTGTGCGTGAAAATCCCAGTAACTGAGCAGATTGTGAAATACTCAGACCGGCCCGTCTAGCACCAACAATTATGCCACGCTCAAAATTACTTAAATCACCTTTCTTTCCCATTCTGACATTCAGTTTGGAGTTCAGGAGATTGTCTTGACCAGGACCACACCCCTAAATGCATTGAAGCAACTGCCATGTGATTGGTTGAGTAGATAATTGCATTAATGAGAAATTTAACGGGTGTTCCTAATAATCCTTTAGGTGAGTGTATAGCCTTAGGGTTGTTGATGAAATAACTTCTCCTCAGACCCATGACTGTCCCACATGAGCAGATCAGCAGGTCACCTAAACTTAGGTCTACTGTATATTCATATCTTATCAAATGCCCTTGCCTAGCTGTTATTCCCATATATCTCAGTAACCCTTATCTGTGTCTCCCGTCCAGTTAGTTACATGTCTAGTTAGTCTGCATGGCATCAAACATGTATTAGATCTGTGATAGTATTATAGTCTACTATGTATATAATAGATAATAGAGTTATAAGACATAAGTCATAAACCTATTCTGATGTTTATGAAGAAGAGAACATCCGTTGATGGTCTCTCTGTCATAGTCAACTGTTGAACAGTGACGGAGCTGCCCCCCTCAGGGTAAAAACCCGTATCCATCTCTAGAATAACAAGATACCAGACAGAGCTTTCTGCAAGGCCATTGTGCGGCCTTGAATCTCTCCCTCTCAGAGGAGCCATCTGACTCAGATAACCTAACAGGCCTCAGAATCTACTAACAGGCCTCAAAATCCTAAATAGGTGCATCAGACTCTCATTTAGTTATACCATTATAAACTGTTTAAACTGTATTTAAGATGCTCTTTTTTGAATTTCCTTCTCAACAGTCCCTACTCTTGGCCCTTTAATGCCCTCTGCGATTAATGGACACAATAGAAAGTAATTCTATATAATTGCATAATAGTCATACAGCAGTTCCTTCAGTTGTTATACAACTGCTAAATCATAAGTGAATTGCCTCTGAAAAATCATTGCAAATATGTCATCATCTTAGAACATCTAATAAAAATAAGAAAATATATTTCAGATATGTTTCAGAGTCTGCTACTTCTCAATGGGACACTTGTATAAACAGTGTCTGTGACACTGATTAAGTTTGGAATTGGTGGAAACAAGCAGGATGAACATTTCATCCTCAAATCAACTTATTCATAACAATTCTCACGTATGGCACAGATATTTGTACACATATTAATATTCATCCATCCATCTTCATCCGCTTATCCGGGGTCGGGTTCGCGGGGGCAGCAGCTCCAGCAAGTGACCCCAAACATCCTTTTCCCGAGCCACATTAACCAGCTCCGACTGGGGGATCCCGAGGCGTTCTCATGCCAGGTTGGAAATATAATCCTAGCATTTAGTCCTGGTCTTCCCCGAGGCCTCCTCCCAGCTGGACGTGCCTGGAACACCTCCATAGGGAGGCACCCAGGGGGCATCCTTACCAGATGCCCAAACCATCTCAACTGGCCATTTTTGACGCAAAGGAGCAGCGGCTCGACTCTGAGATCCTCACGGATGACTGATCTTCTCACCCTATCTCTAAGGGAGACACCAGCCACTCTACTGAGGAAACACATTTCGGCCGCTTGTACCCTGGATCTCGTTTTTCGGTCATGACCCAGCCTTCATGACCATAGGTGAGGGTAGGAACAAAAACTGCCCGGTAGATCGAGAGCTTTAAATTCTGGCTCAGCTCTCTTTTTGTCACAACAGTGCGATATATTGAGTGTAATAGTTCCCCCGCTGAACCAATTTTCTGACCAATCTCCTGCTCCATTGTCCCCTCACTCGCGAACAAGACCCCAAGGTATTTGAACTCCTTCACTTGGGGTAAGGACTCATTCCCTACCTGGAATAGGGATTCCACCAAGTTTCCTGCTGAGAACCATGGCCTCAGATTTAGAGGTGCTGATCCTCATCCCAGCCGCTTCACACTCGGCTGCGAACCGATCCGGTGAGTGCTGAAGGTCACAAGCCGATGATGCCATCAGGACCATATCATCTGCAAAAAGCAGTGATGAGATCCTCAGCCCACCGAACTACAACTCATCCCCACCCCAACTACGCCTCAATATCCTGTCTATAAATACTACAAACAGGATTGGAGACAAAGCGCAGCCCTGGCGGAGACCAACCCTCACCTGAAACAAGTCCAACTGTGTCATGGCAAAGGCTGTGAATACTTATGTACATGTGCTTTTTTGTTTTTTATTTTTTTAAATGTGCTAAGATTTCATACATACTTATAAAATGTTGAGGGAAATAATGAATTTAGTCCATTTCAGAATTAGGGTATAACATAACAAAATGATGAAAGAGTGAAGCACTGTAAATACTTTCCGTATGCACTGCATGTGACTACATTTTTTTATGTGTATCAGTGTGTAGTGTATGTGTAAATACATGTTTGTATGTGTATTAGTGTGTAGTGTGTGTGACTACATGTTTGTATGTGTATCAGAATGTAGTGTTTTGTGTGTGTGACTACATGATTGTGTATCAGTGTGTAGTGTATGTGTAAATACATGTTTTTATGTGTATCAGTGGGTAGCAGCTGATTTGAGGAACAAACACCCAGGGCCACATATGAGGGATCTGTGGAGTGGGAGACTGGGCCAGAAGAGCAGATGGGAGTGAGAATGTGCGTGTGTGTGAGAGAGAGAGAGAGAGAGAGAGAGAGAGAGAGAGAGAGAGAGAGAGAGAGAGAGAGAGAGAGAGAGAGAGAGCATTAAAGTATCAAAAGCGAAACGCAAGTGACATTGTGGGAGGGTCCCGGCTATTTTACCGGCAGGATAAATTACTCTTACGCCCGACGCAAATCTAAAATTCGTAGGTCTGAAGTAGCTACATTAGTCATAGGTGTGGTTTGGGCATAACCTGCAATAAACCAAACAGAGCGTCATCTCACATTCCCTTTAAGAGCTGGAGCGCTTTTTCCATGGCAGATTGCTATTATAACGGCGGATTGCTATTGATTTGTCTTTCTTACAACAATGTAAATAAATAAATGTCACAAGACATACTTTTCCCATGTTTGGGGCTCACTCTCACTGTATCACGAGGTTATGAATGCATGGTAATATTTTTGCAATGTACTAACATTAGTCTGAAATTACTTTGCTTATCTAACTCTTCTGTCAAATAAGCTCTCCTCTCCCGTTCTGTTGCAGAGTTTCCCATAAATGAGTCGGGGCTTGAGCCAGGGTAATTCGCAAAGACGTGTGATTTTACTATTAGCATCACAAATGACTTGTATGTTGATTGAATTGATTCTCTTGCAGTTGATGTATATCAGTTTGAATAAATCATTCTGAATAATTTTGGTAAATGTGTACACTAGATGAATGCCTATTTTTTCACAGTGTGAAAATAATTGGCTGCTCGGCAACATGTGGTTGAGTGAACCATGTGTTTGCCCCTTGCCATCCCACAACTCCAAGGAGTTGCAGAGCTGCTGACAAGGCAGGGTCAGAGGGAATTGGGAGGGAAGAAAAACAGGGGGAAATACGACTGAGACTGGGGATGAGGTTCACCTTCCTGCAGGATAATGACCTTAAAAACACAGCCAAAACTACACCTGAATGGCCCAGTCAAAGCCCAGACCTAAATCTGATTCCAAATCTTTGGAAGGACTTGCAAATTGCTGTTCGACAATGGTCCCCATCTAACCTGACTGAGCTTTAAACTTTTTCCAGGCAGAATGTTTTAAAATTGCAGGATCCAGATGTCCAAAGCTTGTAGAGACTTACCCCAACAGATTCACAGCAAAGGAGGTTCTACCAAGTATTGACTTACTTGTGTTGTGTAAAATAAATGGTAAAAATCCCAATACAATCCTATTTCATTCCAGGTTGTCACACTACAAAATATGGAAACGTCCAAGGGGTTGAATACTAATGCAAGGAACTGTAGATCCCTGTAACACTTACTGCTCTTATAAACTGGTTAACAATGGAATTAGACAAGTAAGAAGATGTCAAACCCAGGGTATATGGTCTCTTATGAACCAGGTTGTTTGAATCCTGAATGATTATTGGCTGTTTGATCTGGTAAATGAGATCATATACCATGATTATGACATCACATAACTTTTAACTGCTCTAATTATGTTTGCTAACAGAACTAAATCTAAGGGTATCTTTCTTCCAAAATATGTGTCTAATGTGCACTATTATTTTACTAACTTATTTTCATTTGTTTAAAGATCTCTCATGGGTTTGATATATTGACAGCACACCAGAGCAAATTTTTGTATACCAAGATGCTTAGATGTGTATAAGAACAGCTCATATGCAGATGTTATTATTAAAAATGAATCAATAATTAATAATAACTAATTGAGTTTTAAATTGAGTGTTTTTTATATGTTGTCTGTATTTTTTTATTGTGCCCTACCAGGGGACTGCAGATGTACAATGCATTAAATGTTAACATTTATGTTTAAAATTGTACATGGTCCCTAATAAATAAAACTAATAATGCACACACCCTTGTGCCTTATTGCATAACACAACCTATAATTTAAAATGTTTAGATATTCATTTAGGAAGGCACTGCCTTTCTGAGTTTATGAAAATTCACAAAATGTATTTATTGTTATTGAGCATTATTTTCCAGGCAAGTTGATGGAACAACCTGTGGAAAAGTTACAGCAGGAAGAGAAGGAATAAATGGGACAACTAAAAGCTGACATAGCAGGAATATTTCATATAACACACTATTTCTATGCACACAAACATTCTAAATGTATTTCATAAGTTGAATTATATAGTTGCTGCCCATAGTGACCCACCTTGCCATGGAATGTGTCTGTCTTTAGAGATTTTCATTGTTATTGCAGTAGGTAAATCATCTGTGACCACATAGATTATTAGTTATCAACATCTACAATACCAATCTTTGTTCAAAACACTATATGGGTTTCCACGTGGTGTAGTGGGCAAAGTCGCTTCAGTGTTATGATAGTCGGCTCTGCCACGTGGTTGGATTAACCATGTTAGGGGCTCTCGCAAAAGGCAGGTCCATGGGTATTGGGAGGGGGGAGAAAATAAAACAGAAAATGTATATGTATGTTCAACATCATTGCAAGTTACCTATGAAAATGTAGGAGTCCTATGACATTTGAATGTCATTCAAATCATTTAAAAAGATTTACATCTTGGATAATGCCACACGGTCTTTTCTAGTTTTCAGACATTTCTCCAGAGAGGATATAGACAGTAAGCTGAGTGAGGTCAGATTGTGAACAGAGAAAGTTACATTTGTGATTTACAGTCTCTCAGAAACATCAGGAACCACTTGGAAACAGTACTATGATCTAAACCGCACTATGATCTAAACAGTACTATGATTTAACAGCACTATGATCTAAAGTGTACTATGATGTAAACAGCACTATCATCTAAACAGTACTATGATCTAAACAGCAATATGATCTAAACAGCAATATGATCTAAACAGTACTATGATCTAAACAGCAATACGATCTAAACTATACAATGATCTAAACAGCTCTATGATCTGAACAGTACTATGATCTAAACAGCAATACGATCTAAACAGTACTATGATCTAAACAATACTATGATCTAAACAGTAATTATGATTTAAACAGTACTGTGATGTAAACAGCACTATGATCTAAATAGCAATACGATCTAAACAGCACTATGATCTAAACAGCACTACGATCTAAACTATACAATGATCTAAACAGTAATTATGATTTAAACATTACTATGATGTAAACAGTCCTATGATCTAAATAGTATAATGATCTAAACAGTATTATGATCTAAACAGTATTATGATCTAAACAGTAATTATGATTTAAACAGTACTATGATGTAAACAGCACTATGATCTAAACAGTATTATGATCTAAACAGTATTATGATCTAAACAGTATTATGATCTAAACAGTATTATGATCTAAACAGCACTATGATCTATACAATACTAAGATCTAAACAGTAATTATGATTTAAACAGTACTATGATGTAAACAGCCCTATGATCTAAACAGTATAATGATCTAAACAGTATTATGATCTAAACAGTAATTATGATTTAAACAGTATTATGATCTAAACAGTATTATGACCTAAACAGTGCTATGATCTAAACTGTACTATGACCTAAAAAATCCTGATCTAAACAGTACTATGATCTAAACAGTAATTATGATTTCAACAATACTATGATCTAAAGAGTACTATGATCTAAGATTACTATGATCTAAACAGTACTACGACCTAAACAGCACAATGATCTAAACTATACAATGATCTAAACAGCACTATGCTCAAAACAGCACTATGCTCTAAACAGTACTATGGTCTAAACAGTACCATAATCTAAACAGTACTTTGATCTAAACAGTACTATGCTCTAAACAGTACTATGCTCTAAACAGTACTATGGTCTAAACAGTACCATAATCTAAACAGTACTTTGATCTAAACAGTACTATGCTCTAAACAGTACTATGATCTAAACAGTACCATGATCTAAACAGTACCATGATCTAAACAGTACCATGATCTAAACTTTACTATGATCTAAACAGCACTATGCTCTAAACAGCACTATGCTATAAACAGTACTATGATCTAAACAGTACAATGATCTAAACTGTACTATGATCTAAACAGCACTATGATCTAAACAGTACTATGATCTAAACAGTCATATGACCAGATTAATATGACAGGTCTGATTACTGGAAAATTCATTTTGAAAACTAAGATATTTATAAGGAAAATACAATGTAGCCTTAAGGTTTGTTCACATACGGATCAAAGATATACAGCAACAACTCTCTCCAAGAGGGGTGTCAATCTCAACATGATGAAGATTCTAAGAGACAAACCCTGTCACTAGTGTCCCATTTGAGACCAGTTAATGCACTGCCAGATATGTCATAACCGCTGTTTTGAGTGAAAGTTAGATATTCCTATCTTAAAACAAGGATCTCCTCATCCTGCTTTCCACATATGTAATGGCCTTCACAGAGGACTTAAAAATAACATGACCCCTTTTGTTGCAAATACAGTTGCTGTGTTATCACTCTTTTCTGATCAGTGACAGACAAAATATGTGCTATGCTATTTTTGTCAAATGTGGGTTAAAGGGTTAAACAGCGGCCACATTAAGCAATTCATAATTGTCTTTTTAAAAATGTATTGTTTATTTGTGTGATGCTCTTTCCAGCACAGACTTTCGCCCATTCACTGTTTCAAATGTTGAATGCTCTTACTACTGAGTTGTGCTTGTTTTACATAGTTTCCCTTAAATGTATGCAGTCACTGTATGTTGCTCTAGGGAAGATGACTAATATGACTAAAATGTAAAATGATAATAGAAACAGAATTTACAGCTTCATTTTGGTCCTCCATCACATGCATGTGTGGAGTGCGGTAATTGGCTAATGTTTCTGTTAAAAAAGGTTTGAGTAATCTATTTTGTCTTTGTGAAAACAGATGGGAATTTTGTGTAATCTCTGCTGTACCCAACATATAACTCCTCTTGAAATAATACTGGAAATCAAAGATTTTAAAGGAATCTCCAGCTCCACCATCTTACTATTGCCTAAATCTTTTTGTAACATGAGAATGGAGCACTTTTGAAAGGTGCCTCTACTAATTCCCTATTGTACAGTAATAGCAATGCTTCCAGATTGAAGCCGTAAATGTGGTTTCAGTCAACTTACCTTAAAATAAAAGTTTTTAAAAAGTATTCACCTAGACAGGCTCTAGAGAAGAACATAATTTCCTGTCGAAAAACCATAATTGAGCTTGCAGTCACCTAACCTACCACAAGGTGTTGCTAAAGTTTAACAAGACAAGGCCTCATCAAGATCCACCTGTTCATCCCAGAAACAATTAGCAGAGCCCTTTGCCAGTCATCCAAGCTTTGTGGGTGTGCCGCAACCAGGAGTAAAACACCAGGCTAGAATGCGTTTACGTGAGGCAGTGACTTAGACCACTGGTTCATTAGGGAGCAACACAACTTCTACTATCATTATAAGGGTGGAGATAAAGTGACTAAGCAACACAATAGAAAAATACCTGCTGGAGTCTGTACAATCTGAATGGGCCCACAGTGAATTGGCAATATACTGTACCAATTTTCAATGTGTTCAATCAGTAATATTTTTCTGGACCTTTTTATAAGAATCTTTTTGTGCGGGTATATGTATTATTTGTATTGATAGGGGAGCAGAAAACAGAAGCTAGGAAGACAGGTATGTAGGTGGAGATGGGGGGAAAGGGAACAGACCTTTGCGGGAGCTTAGACCACTACACAAAACTCTGGCACTTCTGGGTTTCTAAAGTAAAAATGCACTTAGTTAAAATCACTAAACATAATACAGTGGAAAGTATGCATGCTATGAAAATCTGATCAGGAAGTGGGACCTGTATCTCAAAGATAAAAACAAATACATTTAGACAAGGCATGCATTGTAGTGCCAGGTGTGAGACTACGTGTGGAACTAAATACGCAAATCTGAAGTGTTTCAGGTTTGTGTGCGTAGGTGTGAAAAAAGGAACTGGGCTCTGAAAAAGCACCTGTGAACGAACAATAGTGAACTTTGGAACTGCCAACCTACCCTACACCGATTCTACAGTTCACAGGAGAGACAGATCCACAGCTAGCTGAGTCTTGATGTAGATAGTGAAAAGCAAGAAGAGAACAAAGAGTCCAGAAAGAATCAGACCTGACCCTGCAATATGAAGGTAGGCTTATTAGGACAATGTTTTGATGTGTGTTGCGTGTATGTGTGTTGTATACCATTACACTTTGAGCATAGGTCCGGCATCCATACCATATTGTTCCCAAGAACAGCTTGTGTAGGAGTTGTTGTTGTGGTCTAAGCTTCTGACTCAGCTTTACTAAATACACATTCAGAAAACTGCTACAAATTGAAATCAAAACATGTCTAAAGGTTCATGTATGTGATGCTGCCTGTGTAACCGACATCAAGCGCGCTGTTGCTATCAGTTTAACTTCCTCCACTGACAGGTCGTCTAAGTCCCATAAAGGTGCAAATCCACAGACTTTTGCTTCGCAACATGTGCCCATACAGAAATCTAATATATAGCCATATGAAAAATCTTAACATATGTTTGAATATATATTAACATATATGTTAATTACATATTTCAATGCAGGAATCTACTATATGGCCATATATGGCCATACATATGAAAAATCTTAACAAATATTTGAAAATATATGACCATTTATTTTGATTACAAAATTTGAATATCAAAATGAGGAAATATATGTCACATATATAAAAACAGACAATTTTTTATATTTCGACATATATGTAAATACAGTATATGTGATGATGTTTTCCACCATATATGCCAATATCTAACATATAAGTATACATACATATATGGCCATATATTAGATGTTCGTATGGGATACATTTAAAAAAGATTTTACCAAATATTTTGACATACATGTCATACCCCTACTTATCATCACATTTACAGTACTGTTTATAACATAAATATCTCACTTAAGCACTCATTCTTGTTTACATTTGTAGACTAAATGTAACAGTATTTCCATATTATGTATTTATATATTCTCATATGTACATTGACAGATATTATACATTACATCACTTATACACTCTGTAAACCATACTGTAGGTAAATGCAAATATGGATGTCAAATGTGGAAATGTATGTCACATATATAAAAACTGCAAAATTTTGTATATTTCAACATATATGTATATACAGTATATGTGATGATGTTTCCACCATATATGCCAATATAGGACATATAAGTTATATACATATATGGCCATACAGTATATTAGATTTCCGTATGGGTGACCACTCCATGAAATCAGTTGCAACTGTTTTAGCTGCACAAGAAAATACCCATTGTCTAGCCTCGTGAGTGACATTTCAAACTTCCTGTGGAGTGAGCTAACCTCTGTTCTTATCTGTTACCAGGGGTGCCTCCAAATGAACAGAGACCCATGACTATTTTACAGCTGAGCCCTGTATTACATTAAAATCATATACAAAAAATATAAATATAAAATAACTGATAACCGTACCGGTATTAGTTTATCAAATCCTTAGTAACATTAACTGTAAAATAAGAAACCAAAGTATAGCAGTATGCAATTCCTTAACTCTCATATTAATATAGTTTCAACTAGCCGATATACTACAACAGAAAAATATAATTCCTGAAATTCAGATGTGGCTTTAGTATTTTTTGTGTGCCACCCCAAGTTTTTCATATGCCCCATCTGGCCACCCCTATGAACAATTTCTGGGGGTGCTACTGTCTGTAACACTCAGCCTATTCTTTTCTACCTTATCATTAAATGCACCAGGTGTAAAACGTCTAAATAAGTCCAACATTTAGAGGGTTGCAATGAAAAAACAACATGGAACTGGCTTTGAGGGTCAGCGTTGAATTTGGCTGGTGTAGGTTAAGAGGCTATCTACTTTGCTTTTGGATTAATGCCAGTAAAGGGAGAGTTATTTGCTCAAAGTGCTGAGGGCATACGCATGCTGCAACGATGCATGTCCCCAGATACAACAACGACCCAGATTAGCCTAAGGTTGAAAAACAGTAGACGACATGTAAAGAGATTTAAATAGCACTGGAATAATTAAAATACATGGAATATACACTAATATTTCAAGGGGTCAAAGAAATTACGACTGCCAATATAAGTTTATGTAATCACTTTCCGTTTTAAAAACAATATTATTTGCTTTGATATACAAACTCTAGGTATTCTTGCTACGATTTTTTACATGGTCATTTCCTATACAATACTTGTTGATTTGGCAGAGCAACTATGTGTTGAGTAGACAGGGTCTCCAAACCTGAGAGCAGTAGAGTCTGCCTCATAGCTTACCAAAGAGATTTCTCATGTGTTAATTGCAGCGGCGTAGGACTGGGGGGAAAGGGGTAGTAAGTATATATGGCCGTAATGTGTGGAGGGGCTCACAAATGCGGGAATATACAGGAAAGGGGCCCTCAGAGACAGCCAATGTACAGGGCCCAGAATCTCGTGCTACGTCCCTGGATATATGCAATGCAATGGCCTAATAGAGAAAACATAATTTTGGGCAGGATCAATAATTTCTTGTTCCAAAATACAGAAATATTTTGCTCCGTCTATTGACTGATATCCATCACTTTTTATCCATCGTCATGAGCTGCATCTTCTTGAATATTGCGTGCAGAGTCATCTGGCGAAGAGAAGCTGGATCTGTTCAGGGAACCCTGAATTTGTTGAGCCCGTCGGTCACTGTTCAGCTTCTCACTGTTCAGGGAGTTCAGCTTCTAAATACACAATAGATATGGCAATGTTGGGTTCAGAGGCGTCATGCCCATTGAAACTGAGGGGGCACTTGCCCCCTGAGATTTTTTAGCCAAATGGATTTTTCTTTTAATATCAGTATTTGTGGGCACCTGTTTCTGTGTGTTGTGCACACTGTGCCCCCTTAAAAAAATAGGTGCATGACGCTTCTGGTTGGGTTAATAGTCATCACCATTCCTCAAAGCTAATCAAAGAGAGGATGATTTAATTGGGCTGTTACCATTTAAGGACACTGCCTCTCCTGGCCAGCAGATGTAGCCAGTGAGCAGGCACATACCGGCCCCAACACAACGACGCTCTGTCATCACTTACAGTATACTGTATATATAACCCTATAATGCCATTTCAGGAATGTTACCTCTACCAGTGACTATCTTTAAAATACTGTATAACTGACAATGTATAGCTTGCTTAACATCACCGATTAATAAATAACATTCAGGGATAGACACAAGGAGAACAATAAACTATGTGGACTCTTTCTAAAAGTCAGGAAATTAAATTATTGGCTCATTTCGGATATGACAAGCTACTCTATATATCTTAATATATATATGTATCAATGTAATAATGTACACACACTGCTTAAGTAATAATATATTAACCATTTTATTTTAAGACATTCAAGTTGAGCTTTGCCTTATATTGGCCTCAGCCTACAGCTGAGATTCAATAATGTTATCAAGTCTTACTACGAACATAAATTACCTGGTAGAGTTTTTCAAACCACAGCTGTTTCACTGCACTACAGCTCCTTTGTGTTTGCCTCAGGCCAATAGAACTCCACGGAGATGATTTATCTTTGTCTGTGGTCTTTGTTGATAGTAAGGCATACTCAAACAAAGCAATGTTATGGTATCAATGCCTGTTACAATGTCTGTATATACTGTACACGCCATTGTTGATAAAAGGTGTTTATGTGATGTTTATTCAAATCATCATTGCTAGTTTGCATAAATAATTTGTTTGCTTGTGCAGGGAGCATGAGGGCAGAAACCTACTCAGTAAGCTGAGGTGTCAGGCATCTTTATTATATTCTGACTGATTTTTACACAGCTCCATTTTCCCTGTAATTTTAACTGAATGTAGAGATTGTAGGCCTTGCTGTCTTTAACAAAGCTGAGAAAGGCTCCACGGCCATGCCAGGGTGTCACACCCACTCCACTCTCGAGAACCTTATGGGGCGCAGATGGCTCAGTGGGTAGGGAGTCAAACTTGTAGTCAGAAGGTTGCCAGTTCGATTCCCGACTGAGCCAAATGTCGTTGTGTCCTTGGGCAAGACACTTTACCATAATTGCTCCCAGGTCGTTGCTGTAAATAAGAAACTGTTCTTAGTGAACTTACTTGGTTAAATAAAGGTTAAATTAAACCTTCCGGTGCCCTCAGTCCACGGACTTCTAAGACATTCATTTTATCAGTCCAGTACATACCGGTGTGTGAACAGTACCTACTACCTATGTTATTAATTAGAGGTAGGGATGCAGAGCTCTAGCTTTTTCTATGTTGCATTATAGACACCGGTGTGCCATTACGCAGCTGTTTCTAATCACCTCAACAGGGTATATAAGCCAAGTGGTTGGTGACATTACTTTGTTGGTTAATTCGTTTGGGAAAACCTGTTTTGTGCTGGACTTTATTTGAGTTGTTTAGAGTTTCTTATTACACCCGCATTACCTGCGATTGCTTCCTCTCTTCATTTTATTGGGACTGAGCGTGACACAGAGCATTCCTTCTGTTGAGATTCCTTGTTGTATCACAGTTTCCCATAGAGAAATCTAATGGCCATGTTACATTTTTAATTGACATACATCTCATACACACAGTTAATCATCACATATGTATCACATAATGTATATAACATCAATATCCCACACATAAGCAATCATTCTTGTTTGAGTTTTTAGACTATAGGCTAATAGCTAACTGACATAAGGCAAGAAAAAAGATAGAGTATTTAAATAAATAATATAGGAATACTACTAACATATACATCGACATTATACATCACTTATACACACTGTAAACCATAGGTAAATGCAGATATGGATGTCTAATGTGGAAATATGTCACATATATCAAAGACAATTTGTTTTTTATATATTTTATTTTGACATATGTGTACATATATGTGATTATGTTTAAACCATACAGTATATGCCGATATCAGACATATTAGTTATCTACATACAGCCATATGCAACAGTTTAGGCACCCCTGACATTGTCCATGATTTTCATTTATAAATAATTGGGTTTTCTGATCAGCAATTTCATTTTGATCTATCAAATAACTGAAGGACACAGTAATATTTCAGTAGTGAAATTAGTTTTTTTGGATGAACAAAAAATGTGCAATATGCATCAAAACTAAATTAGACAGGTGCATAAATTTGGGCACCCCAACAGAAATATCACATCAATTTAGTTGAGCCTCCTTTAGCAGAAATAACGGCCTCTAGATGCTTCCTATAGCCTGTAATGAGTGTCTGGATGAAGGTATTTGGACCATTCCTCCTTGCAAAACATCTCCAGTTTAGTTAGGTTTGATGGTTTCTGAGCATGGACAACCTACTTCAAATCACCCCACAGATTCTTTATGATATTCATGTCTGGGGACTGGGATGGCCATTCCAGAACATTGTACTTGTTCCTCTGCATAAATGCCAGAGTAGATTTTGAGCAGTGTTTTGGGCCGTTGTTTTGTTGAAATATCCAGCCCTGGTGTAACTTCAACTTTGTGACTGATTCCTCTGCATTATTCTCAAGTATCTGCTGATATTGAGTGGAATCCATGCAACCTTCAACTTTTGCAAGATTCCCAGTAATGGCACTGGCCACACAGCCCCACAGCATGATGGAACCTCCACCAAATCTTACTGTGGGTAGCAAGTGTTTGTCTAGGAACGCTGTGTTCTTTTGCCGCCATGCGTAACGCCGCTTGTTATGACCAAATAACTCCATATTTGTTTCATCAATCCACATCACCTTCTTCCAAAATGAAGCTGCTTCAAAATGTGCATTTGCATACCTCAAGCGACTCTGTTTGTGGCGTGTGTGCAGAAAAGGCTTCTTCCGCATCACTCTCCCGTACAGCTTCTCCTTGTGCAAAGTGCACTGAATTGTTGAACGATGCACAGTGACACCATCTGCAGCAAGATGATGTTGTAGGTCTTTGGAGGTGGTCTGTAGGCTGTTTTTAACCATTCTCACCATCCTTCACCTTTGCCTCTCCGATATTTTACTTGGCCTGCCACTTCTGGTCTTAACAAGAACTGTGCCTTTGGTCTTTCTTTTCCTCACTATGTTCCTCACCGTGGACACTGACAGCTTAAATCTCTGTGATAGTTTTTTGTAGCCTTCCCCTAAACATAATGTTGAACAATCTTTGTTTTTGTGAGTTGTTTTGAGGCCCCCATGTTGAGTCAAAGAGAACAACAACTTGCAATTGGCCACCTTAAATACCTTTTCTCATGATTGGAGGCACCTGTCTATGTAGTTCAAGGCTTAATTAGCTCACAAAACCAATTGTGCTCCAATAAATCAGTGCTAGGTAGTTACAGGTATTCAAATCAACAAAATGACAAGGGTGCCCAAATTTATGCACCTGTCTAATTTCATTTTGATGCATAGTGCACATTTTCTGATCTGATCTAAATAACCTAATTTCACTAAATGAAATTTGAAATCATTCAAAATGAAATTACTGATCCAAACACCCAATTATTTATAAATTAAAATCATGGAAATTGTCAGGGGTGCCTAGACTTTTGCATACAACTGTATATGGCCATATATTAGATTTCTGTATGGGTTTATGGGGGTAAATTCATTGTAATTTCATGTTTGTCAGCATGTTCATCTCACTGAACTGAAGCAAGGGGATTCATATGTTTGATATTATTTTAAAGGAAACAATAAGAGTTTTGAGGAGAGGTTAAATTAATGTAAGAGCCTTAACACCTAAACAGGGACACCTGTCATTAACCTGTTACCTGCTCCAGGAACCCAGACATAGATTGGCTGTGAAGGTTCTTGGTCAGCAGGATGACACACTAAAGTCTTCTTCCATCCTCCACGGTTCACTGTCAGTCTTTGAAAGCTGTCCTTTAATCCACACACATCTGTCCCTCTGGTACAGCCCCACTCCAGATGTTGTCTTATTAACGAGACTATTGCTCCTAATTCTAGCTCTTCCCCTTCCCCCAGTAACCTCTTCTATAACAATCACAAGTTAACAGTGCTAACAACCTTGTTTTATTCTCAGCTACATGTGCTAAGCAGAGAGCTTAAATATATGTAAGGTTGGTTTTGTCCACCTGTTGCTTGATAAATATCTGATTAATTTGATTCTGCCCATATGCACAATTTAAATAACCCAAACACGGAAATATCACATCTTACAGGCTCTGTTTTGAAAGCCTTTTGTTTGATCACATTGTCTTCCACATCCTCTATATTTTTCACCAGTTACCATGGTGAGGATACGTATTTTACAGTAAGTTCCCTTCCACTGATCCAAACCCTCCCTTTTGCAGACCCAGTACATTCTCACGATCCTATTGGATTTGTATCTTGTCCATCAGAGCCTGACTCATGTGCTCAAATCAGAATAAAGTATGTTGCTCCTGGAAACAAATGCAATGTCAGTTGACTATAAACTGAAAGCTGATCCTAGATCTATGCTTAATGGGTATACATTTACTCCTAGCCATATTAACTATGATAAGCAAGATTTCACATTGTCTTGACTCTATAAACCACCCTAACATGCTATACAACAAAATGTTAATGATCACATGAACACTCAGCTTAAGACATTGAGAAAATATATTCATGCTTTTTCATTCATAGTCACGCAAGGAAAAATGTGTACCACGCCGTGTGTCATCTATACTGTACAAACATACATTAGATCATATTGTTCTCTTGTAACTTGACAATCGTGAGCATTGTCATTTCCTGGCTGATATGTTTTCTCTGTCTGTCGCCTCACAGCAACATAGAAAATGAACATTCATCAGGGCTCCATTGAGTATTGCAGTTTCCATAGCAACTGGGACAGGGCAACGGAGAGTGGGCAAGACTGATGGAGAGTGTGTAAGGGGGTAGGTGAGGAGTCTGGGTAATGTGTGACAGAAAGAGAGACTCTAAAGGGGCAGCTTTTTTGCGAACCCTTCTATTTTTTTCCCGAGCGTTCATTCATGCAGTTTCCTTTTCTCTCGTTTCTGCCAGGTCGATGAGACGCCGACGCTGCCGTCTGCCTGACTCTCTGTGAACCTCCTCATTAACATTCTTCCTCCTCTTCATCCAATCCCCTGGTCCAATCAGCTACCCCATTTTCAAACAGACACAGAGCCAACCAACCTCCACCCATCTCTAACACCATCACACACAGACGGAAATACACACGCACAGACACAAGCACTCGGTACCCCTCTCTCCTTGTGAGGGATTTGGAGATTCGCGAGGGCAGACTCATATGTAATCAGATGAAAGAGAGGATTATCTGAAGGTTTCTTCAATCTCGCTCACTGCCTGAATAGAGGGAGGGACGAGGAGGCGGAGCCTGCTGGGAAGATAGGGAGGGCTCTGTGGTTAGTGCGTGGAGAGAAGGGGGGGAGTCACCTGTAGATGTCAAGGAAGGAGAAGCGCTTTCCTCTTCCTTTACAACATCCTGGACTAACAGGGGATCTGGGGGACAGCTGGACACTGACAGAGACACAGACACAGAGGACAGGAGTGAGAGAGACAGAGAAAGACAGAGAGAGAGACAGAGAGACAGAGAGATTGAAGAGGAAAGGAAGGACCCCATTGTCTTTCTGAAAGGTAAGCAGGAGTGACAACAGACACACTGCGGGGTGGAAAAGGTTACTACATGTCTGTTTCCCAGGGGTGCAGACACAGCATGTGCATGTGTCCACATGTTAGAATGTGAGTGTGTGTGTGTGTGAGTGTGTGTGTATGTGCATGTGTATGTGTGTGTGTGTGTGTGTGTGTGTGTGTGTGTGTGTGTGTGTGTGTGTGTGTGTGTGTGTGTGTGTGTGTGTGTGTGTGTGTGTGTGTGTGTGTGTGTGTGTGTGTGTGTGTGTGTGTGTGTGTGT
>JACXGM010019360.1:0-18446 GCA_016801145.1 Umbra pygmaea
CTCTCTCTCTCTCTCTCTCTCTCTCTCTCTCTCTCTCTCTCTCTCTCTCTCTCTCTCTCTCTCTCTCTCTCTCTCTCTCTCTCTCTCTCTCTCTCTCTCTCTCTCTCTCTCTCTCTCTCTCTCTCTCTCTCTCTCTCTCTCTCTCTCACTCTGTCTCTCTCTCTCTCTCAGGCTCTGTGTTTCTGTCTGTGTCTGGGGACCCTAAGCAAGGCTTATCTCAAAATGAAACCGATCTGTTGAGTCTCCACTTACTATAAAGTAAAGTTTTACTGAGAGCACCTCGCACTACATCAAGTACCCCTGAGAGGACCACAGGCCCTGGTTCCCCCACCTCAAGACAGTCCAGTGGGAGTTAAGAGCAGGGAGAATAGATCATGAGTTTCAGCCCATATGGAGCTTCTCCCATAGGTTTGCATGGATCTTTTTTGCAACCGGTCACACAGTCCTCTCCTGTTCAAAGTGTTTACACTGCAAAGCCATAAGTCTACATATTATTATTGCCATCTTCACAACGGCTTATGGGAACGCTACAACACATCTACAACCCCCCCCAACAACAATTGGGACTGTTTCCAAACAAATGATAGCGATATTAGCTAGAGCCCTCTCTCTGTAAGTCCTCATTCCTGTCACTCTCCTCGCTGCTCTCATTACAAATGCATCCGCTCCTTCCACAGCACACATTTCCAATCATCCCGGTTAGCTACAACAAATATTACATTTACATATTGATTTCGTAGTTTTAGTCAATGTAAATACGCTGTCATTACAGTAAATTTGAGCTTCTGTTAACATAAGCTCGTCCAGATCTTTGCAGATTAAGGCGGTGATTGCAGAATTAATGTGTGCGCTACATATTAATTCAGACTCTCTTCTGTGCTTCGATTGAGCTCTGATTAACTGCGTGGCTTGGACTAAGCTACTGATTCATATTCACAAACCCATGCTGAGAGTTTGTTCAACCAATACTTAACCTTCTACGTTTGCTATAAGTGAAGCTTCCAAGAAACTTGAGTTTGTGCAGCAAAAGCTTCACCTCTCTACACATGGCCATTTTAATGCTGGTCTTACCAGCTTGGGGCCCCATGGCATTGGGTAAAAACATATTTTATACAGGGAGTGGACAAAAAGCAAACAACAACATTTTTATGTCAATGTCCAAGGGGTAGAACCACAATTTGAGCCCCCATTTATGTTCATCATTTGGCGGCAGACATTGTGGGCTGAAGGAATCCTTTCTCAAAACATAATAGACCATATTACTTTTTTCCATTGCTGATAAGTCCACAGTTATAGTCCTTACATTAAAAGCTTGTTCTGGGAAGGGTTGCACTTGTGCATCAACAATATGGTTGAGTGAGTTTATTGCTTACTTATCCTCAGTCATTGCTTAAACTGCAAAGCTAGGACCCAGAAACATCCATCTGTCCTATTCAAAAATACCCTGCCAGTGGCAGTCTAAGCCGCTACCTCTAGTGCACAATTAAAGCATGGCTTTGGATCCGGTCCATTGCTTTCAGTACATTATCTTTCCCCCCGTCTAGTTTTGTATAGTACACTGCAAAAATTAAGTGAACACTCAAATCACACAATAGATGACCGAAACATACTAAAGATCAATCCCCCCCCATTTTCCTCACTTCTCAATTGCTACTAACCCTGCCTTGTCGGCAGCTCCACAACAACTTGGACAGATCTGTGGGATGGCAAGGGGTGGGCACATGGTTCATCCAACCACTCTCCAGCGACTCCATGTGTTCAGGTCGGGCGCCTGTAAATTCAATCACGGATGTATAGTTGGTGTACATAATCATCCTCTGCATGATCTGAGTAAAGTCTTCCATGTTGGGTGAATAGTGCGAAAAGAATCGGCGGCTGGGCGACACAAGGTTGGATGAACCATATGCGTGCCCCTTGTCCCACAGATCTGTCCAAGGAGTTCAGCAGCTGTTGGGTATGTGAATGGAAATACATCTAACATGCTAACGGATATCAGACGCAATCACCCAGATGTGCTAGCTCAGGGGAGAAACTGTATGACACTAGATGGTACAGCTTGAGACATGCACAATAAAAAAATTGCGTTCTGCATTTTTGTTTAGCTTTTCCCTCCATTGTACCGAACTCGTACCGAACCGTGATGACTGAACCGAGGTATGAACCAAACCGTGACTTCTGTGTACCGTTTCACCCCTATTGAGAACCAGAAGTTAATTGACAACCTGCCAGGGTGGATTGCACAGGTAAACACTGCAATATTGACTCTTTGCAATAAAAGCATTTGACACTTATAGAATGCTTGTAATTATTCTTCAGTATACCATAGTAACTACTGACAAAAAGATCTAAGAACACTGAAGCAGCAAACTTTGTGGAGACCAATACGTGTGTTATTCTCAAAACTTAACTGGAACTGTACCTATCATTCTCAAGATTTTCTCTAGAAACCTTTTTGTCTTCCTCATTCCTCATGGTTGGATTTTCACTCGGCTTTCAGTGATGTTAAAGACAATCAAGCTCTCTGTTCTTCTTTTCTTTTAATTCTGTTGTCAATACCTTTCATAATACCTCTCTGTAACTCTACTTGTACTGCCTCATTAATTTTAGCAGATGCTGCCTCAAGCTTCGCTCCATTGGTACTAGGGTTGTTTGTTTCAAACAAAGGATGACAGTGCAAACGCACAAAACAATACACCAGAACTTGTAAAGCTAGATTCCCAAATTAAACAAACAGGAAAATACAGTGATGTTATTTTATCGAAGGTGTTGCTCTGTAATGGAACGAGTTAGTTATAGTTGTTATACGGTAGTAAATTAATAAATAATTAAGTGCAGAATTTTACATTACGATATCATTGCTAAAATATTATTAAACAGGAGACACACTTGAATTGTATGAAATAATTATTACATTTATAAAAACAAATAGGGACATATAATATAGTAGTAGCCTTCTAAATTATTTAGTAAATGTACATATTATTCTGGTCTCCTTTCTGTGTTAATATGGCCTACTTCACGACTGTTTTGTCAGTCTTGAACTGCATTTTGATGAATCAGAAACGAGAATAAAAACAAAGTTTTAAACAATGTTGTGGGGAAGAAATTTTTTTCTATCTTTCTCACCTGCTATTTGACACTTTTTCATTTTCAGTCCAAAGAATAAAGGTATTTCAGTAGGCTACATCTAAAAATAGTCAATTGTTGAAAATTATAAATAGGCTATGTTTTCAGTTGTAAAATAATTTATTAGAGCCAAATCATTTTGACAAGTAACTTCCATACACGAACACTGGTTTCCTTTCTTATAAATGTAGTATGCTGTACTATACATGTGGTTTTCATAGACATTACTTAAAGTTGTTTTTGACAAAACCCGACACGTCTCTATATGACATTCGTTTGTATCTTAATGTTTTGTTTTGCAATGTTCTCTCTATCCTTTTCCCAATATTATGGTATATAGCCTATTTGCAAAAATACCTTCTGAAATTTAACCCTATTGCACAGAAATACATTGTTAATAGTTTTTATAATATAAATTGGTTAAATAACATATGAGATGTCATGGTGCACTCAGCTTATTTTACAATACATTTTCATTGTTCTATTGCATTATTTCACTAGTGTACCAATTTCTTTTGAAAATTAAGACTATGGCCTATAGCAAATAAGGGAAACACCAGATTAGGCTGTTTGTAGTTTTAGCCAGCTTGCTGCGTGTTTGTGCGCTGCCAGATAATGCAGCTCAAGTCAGGTTCAATTGTAAAGGTACAATATGTAGTTTTTGGCTGCTAGGGGTCTCTCAATCAAAACAATAGCAAAATATGTACTTGGATGACGTCGGGAAGTAGCGTGGGATCATTGGTTTTGTTATCGTTTTCAATGACAACCTTCCAATCTAGCATCTCCGGCAGAAGAAATGTTCACTGACAAAGTAATGTGTTGGTAAAAATATTATAGCTTTACTCACGTTATGTTTGGCAGTTCCCTAGAACTTAGAGCAACTAGAGCAGTCAAAGGTTATATGACGCCATTGATGGAGGACAAAATGAAACGTCCTGTGTCTTCGAATTATATTACAAATTTCTCAGGGTTTGAAAGGTGGTGGAAACATTTAGGATAATGTAAGTACACAACTAAGAAATATATATAATATAGGTATAGTGATGTTTGCTTTTTTAATGCAAAGTACATCTTTTGTTATTGTTTTGGAAAACTACATATTACTACTTTAACAAAACATTGTTTTTGACATCGTCATGTTGTTACCATCGACGATGGCTGACGTCCATCTTCGAAAGTCGATGCAATCGTCCTTTTCCCAGTCCAAATTGGTACTCTATAGTCGCTTTCTGACTGGATGGATTTTTGCAGTTCCTAGAACATAACGTTCCTATAACCCTTTTTTCTTGTGTTCCGACTGGAGCAATTTGGCGATTATTTAGTCCCTCAAACCGCAGTTCCTGTAACTCTTTCAAGTCCTACTTCAGAGCAAGTTCTTTCCCTTTTCCCTTAGGTTTACGTTGATTGGTCCAATTTATACGTCACGCCCATTGTTTCGTTGGCCTGCTGCGCTCTGCTCGTCCATCATATTACATATTACGCTGGAGCCTTCCTCTTGCTTGTTTCTCTGTTAAGTACTCCATTTCTATGACTCCAGCCTAGTTTTTAAAACACTGTCGTTCAAACTCTGTTATGAGGACATATCAACACAACACTCTTTTTTGAATTATATTGGATGTCATTTTCACCCCATAATCTGAACAAACAAACAGCAAGTTGCTGATGGAACCCAGCACTACTTGGGCTGAAAACAACCAGATCATCTGCATACATAAGATTATTTACACACTTATCTCCAATCATACACCCAGTGTTACAAACATTCAACTGTGAAATGTTGTTGTATGTGACGCTACGCTAAAGTCTAGTGACGACACTATAAAGACTGGCGCTGTTTTTTAGTCACTCCCTTATCCTTCCTACCAGTTCCTATGGCCACCTGGCCAGAGCAAATGCAAATAACAAAACAGGTTTTGGGGAAGAGTAGGTAGTAGAACTGTTTAGAAGTGGACTGTTCCTATAACTATTTCCTTTAACTACTTGTTCGGAAAGCGGCTTTTGTTGTCTACTTTGGACTCTAGTTTGCAGAATTTATCCTTGTTCGACTGCTCCATTTCACTTAGCGTACTGTTCATCTGTATATTATTGGTAATGCTGTTTTACAGGAGTTGCACACCCACAAAAAATTACTCAAGTCTTAGTCTGATATCAACTCATAGACTGAGTGAAGCAGTTTAGAACATACTAGGTATAGCCATTGCTATACAGATTTCACACTGAGCACCATGTGTGTCATAAGAGATGGCATATCTGCAACTGGGACTTTTTTCCTTTGCTTGCAACCTCTTTTTTTTATGCCTGATTTCTTTGGACGGCATGTTCATATTTAGATATTTTGTCACTTACTGTATTTTTACAGTATAGCAAAAACTTTTGACTTAGTCATTCTGTTTTGTTATGCTGGATCCTCAGCATCCTCAGGTAGCGTTAGCTGTGCTTTCATCAATATGTTTCTTGATTTATTGTACTCCAGAGGTGAACACAACTTACCGTTTAGTTTTCAGTTTTAAATCATGTCCAAAGATTTGCATTGTCATACAGTCTATTCCAAGGTGTCTGCGTAAGTACATTTAAATTCAGGTACTTCTATGACTTTTACTCAAGTAGAAATCCAGAAGGTGACATTTCACTTTTACTCGAGTGGGGTTTTAGCACAGTATCTCTTTTTCTCAGGTTTCATTCTACAATAGTTTTTACACCGCTGCCTGTGTGTAAGTTATCCTGACTATCACCTGGTGATGAAGATGTCAATGGGGTCAGGGCTCAGCCTCAGTAATGTCTTGTGTCTGTGGGTCATGGTTGTGTAGCTGTAGCAGCCTAAGTTTTCATGTTTGGACTCTAAGTAAATATGAGGAAGGGGTGCCGATGGTGGACCTGCAAACTCTGATGTTCTCTGGTGAATCCAATAGAGCTGCATGATGCTGGGCTGTGAGCACAGGTTCCACTTAAGGATGTCAGGCCCTCATGCCACCCTCACGGAGTCTGTTTCTGACAGTTTGGTCAGAAACATGCACAACAGTAGCTCGCTGGAAGTCATTTTGTAGGGCTCTGGCAGTGCTCCTCCTGTTCAAATTCACGTCAGCCTAATCTTCCTAACTGGACATTGATATCCCTGAAGTTTAATTGACTTTGTATTATCAGGCGTGGAATTTCTGTTGCAATGTGACTAGCGCTTCCCCGGGAGCAGTAACAGGCAGTGAGTCAGAAGGATTTTATTTTTTCCTGTTCAGCGCAAGGGCACGTCTGGCACTTTAGGCAAAAATAATTATGATTTTTAGCAGGGCATTAACCACTTAAGGATAAGTGTCCCGCCTGCGGGATGCCCCCCCCCCCAAAAAATGAAAACTGGACTAGTAGCACAGTTCACAGGTCCAATTTTTAGGTAATATATACATGTCCCATATCTTTACGAAGGTCAAAATTTTAGGAATCTAGTTAATGTCTTGGTCTTACAATAGCTATAACATAAATAAACATTAAATCTTGTAATATTAGCTATGTGCCTTGTAAACTTGTACAAGCCTCAAATAAAATAAGAGGTGGATTACAATCATTGCTCAGAACTGCAATTTTTAAGTTATATATAAAAGTCTCATATGTCCTTGAAGGTTAATCACTAGAATCATAAGATCTTATCTCTGTTTTACTATAGCTGTTAAATTTAAAATGTTATGAGTTACAACTTGAGCTATGCATCTTGCAAACAAAGCAATTCTGCTAGCAAAGCCAACCACATTGATGATAACCTATAGTAATGTAGAAATATGGTACTTACAGTCAAATCTTTATTTTTGTCATCACAGTGTCCCAGTAATGACAGAGCATAGTTTTCCCAAGTAAAATCCATCTTATGTAAAAAATTGCAATTTCAGGACCGCAACATTACAGAATGTATCCGGAAACAAACTAAGGCTTTTGTTTATGAATCCTAGTAAAGGTACTTTATTTGTCACATACATGTAGCAAAATGTATTCTCTGCATTTAACCCATCCCTCAAGGGAGCAGTGGGCAGCCATACACAGGGCCCGGGGACCAACTCCAGACCTAAGCCAGTGCTTTCGTCAGGTAGCCTGGAAAAATCTAGACCCAAATCCTGATCGATTTAGGGTCTGGGATCGAGTAATGTAAATGAGTCAACTCGAGGGGCGGCACCAAGCGTGCATTTGAAAATCTCACTGTACGCAATTGGATAACACTACGACCAATCACTAGTGGGTTTTCACTAACCCTATGGCGGAGCTAACTGGTAGATTAAACCCTTGCCGTATCCGGTCTGCAAAACAGCAAAAACGTCCTTCTTAAAATAACGATTCGAGCGCCGTCTTCTGTTCCTCTTTTACACAAAAAGCCAAGTCTAACTCGTTCATTGTAGCGGCCAAAGCAGTTTCAAACAACTGGTGTACATCCATAGCGATCTTAAAATGTTTACTAATGACTTGAGGTCGCAATCGCAGAGCTGTCGTCATCTGTTTAACACGTCTCTGGCCCGCCTATATCAGATACACCAATGTGATTGGTGCAGCTCGGCTACAAGGGCATAGTTAATGAGCAGCATTACTCGGTGCCAGAGTAACTTGCTGAGCAAATTCAAATTGTGCTCTCGCGAGAACTCTGGATTTCCAGGGTATTCGTCAGGGGCACTGACTGGAGAACCTAACCTGCTTGTTTTTTGGGGCCGAATTTATGAACGAAAAACGCACGTGAAACTTCTCATCCAGCACGGAATGCATTGGGGTGAATACGTTCACCAAATATATTTCAGCCATTTAATTACAGGCACCTGATCTGTACAAAAGGAGTCGCTGGAGAGCGATGTTTGAAGGTAGATGATCTGATTTATCTATTTCTAATCCAGGCAGTGCTATGCAAATTTGCAGTGCGTCATGCTGGATGTTCCAGGCGAAGTCTGAGGAATCATCGTCAGATTTGAACCACTGACTATCATGACGCCGGCTTGCAAGGCAGCGACTTAGCTCACTACTTCACATGGACAATAAAATATATATTTTTTTTATTGAAAACTTTGGCCAAACCTATACGAGGGACTCTGAGTAAAGACCCTCTGTCAAATCAGTACATGCCCTTGACTTTCAGACTGCCATCTTGTGGGGTGGTGTAACTGCTGTTGCCCCGTGATGGGTCTGAGAGATTGGTGCTTGGGTGTACTGAGGGACCCATACCCAGCCAGGCCTGTCTGGACACAGACTGGGGGGGAGGGGGAGAGAGAGATTCTTCACAACGGGGCTTAGTGTCTGACTAGTCTCAGCTTGTTCCCTGATTGATGTTGTGGTGTGTTATTTTTTTATTCCTCCCTCCAGCGTTCTCCAGGAGTCGTTAAATCAGAATTTCCTGCTCGTCATCAGCCACCGTGAATCCCAGAGAGACTACAGTCTCAACTTCCCCGGCAGCAGGACCATACAGGAGGTGGGTCTTATTCGGTCACATGATTTCCAGTCTGTACCAAAAGAGCCTAAAAGTATGATTGAATGGTTTCTTTGACAAATGTTTTTTATGAGAAATACTACCGATACAAAATGGGGAAAAATCAATCTTCAAATTAACTTTAGAATTATAATGATCTATGTCTCGCAGCGCAAAGTTTCTCCTGTTGCTACAGTGGGAAGGCGAATATCAATATATCATCACCGCTGCTTGTTTGCATACAATTGTTCAAACAGCTGTTGTGCAATTTCCTGACTACACCACCTCAACAGAGGGGCAGATATTCTTTCTTCACCTAGATTATCTGTCCATCAGGTCCACACAGCCAGAGACTGTCTAATCGCTGAAAGCTGTTTGATCTGTGGACAATTTGGCATTTGCAGGCAACATTGGGGGGGTGGGGGTGTTTGTCTAGTGGGGGTGACTGGGGGGGTTCTCGTTTTCCTCGATCTGAAACCAAACACTGGATTTGGTAGCAGATGAAATATTCATACCAGCCCACCGCCTGACCATTTGCCTCTTTATAACAGTCTCAGCTACATCTCGCTCCGAGGTTTGGGCTAACACCATCATCATCCAGTCAGTCAGTGCATGTCCATCGCACTCTTTATTCGCTTGCTCCTCTGGAGGGTTGCCGGCAGAGCTTAATTTGAACCGAATCCTGCTGCAAAAGGATCCAGCACCTTTCAGATTTTGTGCAGTTTGTTCCGGCATGTAAGCATGTATTTTCGCTGCATATTTTATTGACAGCGTCTTAGCTGCACAAGTAACTCCCCAAAACTTCGGTCCAGACCAAAAACATCCAGAGCTAAAGGGAATTTCCCTGTTAGGCTACCAGGCTTTTTAATTGGTCTGCAGCCCTGCTGCGTGGTTTGGTTTTCCTTGTTTTCTTTCCCCTATTCGTTCCTGTACCTCTGAGCCCACTGGATCCTTCTCCCTCTTGCACACGTATGTGTTCTGCAACCTGGGGATTTACAAATTAAGCACCGGTTTTCGGTCACTGTGAGGAGGACTAATGCAGTGTTCTCTTATATTTTCACCCGCTTCTACATATTTTCCTTTTTTAATAGTGCTCATAGAGATATCTAAAATAGCTCCTTTAATTATTCGCAGCATGTAGACTGGGCCACCTTAAGTGTAACACGCTCCCCATTGACTAACCATGTGGCTGAAATCCCCACAAAGTGGAAAACTGGCATGCATAGAGCACTGGGAGATGTAGTTTGAATTATCATAACCAGGTAGGAGTGTTGAGAATGCCACAGCACATTTGACAGAACAGGCTACAGAAAAATCTGATGGATAAATTGTGCAATGATAACAAATGTCACATTATTCTGCAAATGGCATTGGCAACATTACCGCTGCTAGTAACTGTCAACATTAAAGTGCCTTGACAGTGGCTATTGTTTTGACCTTTTTAATAAATTGACTCCAGACAGACGGACAGTAATGTTGGGTGGCACTGCTAGTGCATCAGTCAGATTGGTTGCCTGGGCACCAACGTCCCCTGTTCTCTCGTTTGCCGCGCCTCAATGGCGCTGGTGACCATTACTGTAATCAGCCCTACTTGAAGGGTTTGTAATGGTGCTAATTGAAGAGATTATTACTGCAGCGGCGGAGCAGGGGGCGTCCTTCTCCCCTTCCTCGGGCAGATGGTTTTGATGAGCGCCCACTGTGAACCTTAAGTGTTTCTGCTGGGATTACAAACACTGGGGAGGGGTCCCCGTTGTGAAGTGGGGGGAGCAGAGGGAAAGCAAGAAGGAAGAGTTGGTATCTTGGTGGGGGAGCCGAAAGGCAGACAAAGCAGATTCAAACAGGCCTCCATGTCCTTAACGCATGCTTGTCTTTAGGCATTCTGTTCTGCCGAAAAGGAAAGATGAGGCACAGAACCTTACCCCTTTACATCTGTCAATGGTTCACTTTGTGTTGGGCACATATTTACTGTTTGGTCATTGACACTTTTTTTTCACCAAAACCTGTCCAAGTTAAAGCAGAACATGGATGTTGTTTCAGAAATGAGTGTGCTACCCACAGGTGGAAAAACCGCAATTGGCTTAGCTAAAGAAGATCAAAGGTATTCACGATACCTTCTGAAACTCCACAAACTCTTACAGCAAGCGGTGCATAGAACTATCATTTTAGTTGCCTATTCATTTACTCACCCAATGAAAGTTCTAACGTAAGGGATTGCATTCATGGGAGGGATCTAAAAGACCAAATAAGAATGCAACAAAGAAGCAACAACGCACTCAAAGATGCAGCCCCCTTTCTCCCATTCTGTTCCCAACATCGCCACATATGGAGCCCACTGCGAACCATCTTTCTCCCCCTCATCCTCTTTTGTCTTAGTCGAAGACTACCCCTACAGTCTCTGCTTGTGCATATCAATGGAGCGAGAGTCCTGTCCTCTTGTTTGTCTTTGCCAAAAGCTCTGGCTTTGCCTTGTGGCTCCCATGGAACTGCTCCCCTCTCTCCTGCTCCTCTCGCTCGCCACATTTCGGCCTCAGGGCTTGTGCTCTGATTGGCATTCCCAGCCAAAATGTGGGGGTACGCTAAGCCGGAGAGCAAATGTTTGCCAGGAAAGTGGCGGGTAGAATAGGGGTGGCCCGATGGGTCTGGAGTGTCCGTGACCAGACGAGTTGTCCGGGGGATTTCTCCAGCCCATGCCGTTCTCTTCTCCGCAGCTGGATGGGTGGACAAAAAAGAGGGAGAGATGGAGAGAATGAATGAAAGGCATCTGGTGCTGGAGAGCTTGTGACTGTTTAACGGCAACCCTTTCTTCTCTTTGATTCGTTTCCAGCCAAGGATTACTAGTACTTGGCATTTAGAATGATTGGATCATTAATGTTTCTGTGTATATCGTCCCACTACTGTGATATCGAGTACATGCTGGTCTTAGCCTTAACAGCAGGGAAGGGGATTTCTTTATGTTATTAACACTTCAAATTAAAATATCTGTAATTACAGTCGATAAATTATTTTTCATTTTGTGGCCTCATGAAATGTGAAATTACACTGCTTGTAACTATTTGTGCATCGTCTGCATCCATTTTTACTGGTTTTATTGCTTTTACACCATTGTTGGTGGAACATATATTTTTAACTTATTTTGTGTGTAATCTCTTAATGCTAAGTGTACAACAATCTGATAAAATGTGTGGGAGATAGGAGAGATGACTCTTGTAGAGCTAATAGGTATGGTAGCCGCTTTGTAAAGGGAATACAGTATATTTACAGACAGGGGGCAGCATTACACAACCCTGCTATCTGAGTATCATAGTACCCTGCTGCCGTCTGGATGTTTCTGTTGTTGTTGGAAAGTAGATTTTAATATAGTCGTGGTCAGCAGAAATAATGGAAGGTTGCTTTGTTAACAGCACATTGTTTCCTGAGTTGGTCAATTGGGGGTTTTAATTAGATCCTTCATCGGAATGCCAGGCACAAGACTAGTACATAGAGGTGGAATTAAAGTTTGATGAATAGTTAATGTTGGTTCTGTTTAGCCAGATATCAATAGCAAAAGTAATCCTGGTCTTATGTTGATATAGATTTTAGGGCAGCTTCAGAGAGAATTAGCCTAGAGAGCTGCTTTAAGCAAACATGATTAGCCTAATTGTCAATTCTGTCCTTTCAGCTCTGGTTCCCTGCTCCACACAATTTGAGGAGATTGGAATGCATCTATGTCTAAAATGCAATCTGTATGCTCTGACTGTAAAGTTGCCACATTTATGCTAGCAATTTCAGTTCGGGGCAACAGTCCGTGATCTGGTTGAACCAATTTTATTTCTTCACAGCTCTAAATATATATATTTTTATTCCCCTTATTATTCTTATTTTAATTTGACCTGCATCTTTTTTTATCAGGCTAACATAGACACTGAAGTCACCTTAGCTAGATCACTAACTTTACACATAGTAGTTTGTACCAGCAGCCAAGTTCTTAAAAATGTTTCTGCATGTTTAAATGTTACTGCCTACATAAGAACACATTTTCTTGTCTCGAGTCTAATATGAGAGTCTTGTTTCACAGCAGCAGGCCCCAGTAAAATGTGTAGGGCAGAGAAATGACAATCATAACGACAATGAAAATTACTTTTTTACTACGTCATTGCTGTTTTAAGTAAAAATTAAATGACTTGTGTCAGGAGAGCATTTCTTTGCAAATAATAAAAAATATAACCTGCACAGCCAAGTCAAGATGTTGCGAAAGGTATCTCTAAATGGCTGCAGTCTGCAGCGAAGTTAGACCTCGCTTTATGGCCGTTAGTTTGTTGTTTGTCTGAGATTTCCTTAACCTCTGACTGGAGACTCTTCATTACGGCTGGTCGCTAGTGCTAGTGTTTGCGTCTGCCTGTCGGTCATCGCTTGGAGGAGAAATCCCTGTAGTCCTCTGGTCAAACACGGATATTACTTTCCGTAATAACACTGACCACCCGGCATGACCCAGCTTCACTTCATAAAGTGCATGTGTGTGTCTGGGACCTGTGTCGTGCGTCAAGAGGAGCAAATTTGGTTTGAATATTGTCACCCTATGTCAGTTTCTTCTTTTGTATTATATTTTACAAGACAGATTTAGACACCTCTGATTCTTACCGGGTGATAATCCCAAGAAGATTGCAGATGGTTGTAGAATATATAGATGTTTGTAAAATTTTAAGTTGACAATCACTCTACTAAGAGCTACTCAGACATTTCTAAAATGCTGGTAATATTTCCAAACCTTATAAACCAACCTTTTGTTATAGACCAACTGGATATTAGAAGATTCTGGAACAGTTATGTAAAGACTAATTTGGAAGTGAAAGGTTTGGGACTCAACAGACTTGCTCAACATGCTTTAGTCGACATCCTCTGTTCATGTAACATTCTTCGAGTTTCCACATCTGTAGGCACGAGACCTCCGTCTCGCCAAGGATACATCTTTCTCTCGAGTGTCCGAGGGAGGATTTGGTTATGTGCGGAGGGAGCTTTCCACCACAATGGACAGTTTGCTCAGCATCAGTATCTACCCCCGCGGGGTGTTGCATTCTATGGGCCTAATTCACTAGAATCCCAATGGCCGACGCACTCAGATGACACCCGCTTTGATCACCTTCGCCCTCCGCACATCAGGCTGGCGTTGGGCTTTAAATCAACAGGGCATGGATGGCGGACCATGGCCCTCGGCGATGCTTCTAACTGTTTAAAAGCACGGAATGTTATTAAGTGCAGATACATTGCGCATGAATGGGAGAAGAGAAATACTGTTCATTTCAGAGCGTGGTTCTGTTGTGCTTGGGCTTTAAGCGAGGCATCCGTGGAATGCAGTGAACACAGGGCTCATTCTGCTGTCTAATGCCCTGTGCCTTCCCTTCTCCATCTTTGTTATTCCCTCTGATTCCTGCTTTCTCCAAAGGAATGGTGTAATTAGAAGTTATCAAATCTCATTGGCACAAACTCAGTGTCTATTTTGTATTGTAATTACTGTTGTTTTGACTGGTAGCCTATTTGCAGTTGGAATTGTTTCTTGATATTTAAATAAAGATTTGTTTATTACCTTAATGTTTAACGTATTGGACATGGTTAATATCTTGATATGTAATTGTTTTCGTTTCCAGGTAAAGAGGAACGTTTCAGACCTGACAAACATCCCCGTGCGACACCAACAATGGGAGGGCTGGCCTGCTACGGCATCTGAAGACTCTGTAAGGATCAAAATAACTTCTCACACGTTCCTGTGTTTTCTCTTGCTCTAATAGCTTAAGTATTGCATTTACAGTTTAGGAAATTTTACCCATGTTTCCAATCTGAAATAATGTTTCAGGGATAGTCCTCTCACTGGCTTGTTACGCATGTAGGCCTATATATGTTTAAGTGGTCACGATTGAAGACTTTTTATGGCCCATGTTAAGGTTTATTTGACAAAGGCTTGACCAAGGCCTGTTCTGTTATTTTTGTATTAAATTCAAATTGAGAGAAATTGTTCAATGTTGAAACCATCTGTCCATTCTAAAAGTAAGATGTTGAAACTAATTAAGATGTCAAAGATGGTCCCCCTATGTCCCTCTATCTGTGGACATTAAAGCTCACATCATTGAGTGTCACTGACCTCTGCCGCCTGGGGGTCACGCTTTTCCAGCCATTCAGCTGAACTTAGTCAAAGTGATCAGAAGCTCTCCTCACACCAAGCCATGAGGTACACCCCCATCAGGCATTTGTTTGACAGCTTCTATGTTATTATGCTAATTTTATGGAGGGTTATGCAGTTGGGCTGCCGTGAACACATTTGTTTTTGGCCTCTTATATAGTGTTTTTTTTTTTTTTTGCAGTATTGGCTATAATCAGCATTTAGTTCAGACTTTTTTTTATCACTACCTCAACCTGGGTTTGTTTTTTCACATCAGTTAAACATAGAAAGATCTTTCTATTTTAGATATATTAGGACAAGTTGTGGTCAGCTGATTTAAAAACCTGTTATTTTAAATGGATTTTGATGAGATGGCATTTCTCTTTAACATATTTCAATTCCCATAAACTTTCACTTTGACTAATGGAATGAAATATCATTGCACTTTTGTATTTTTCATAAAGGGTAAGTTCGCACATTTTTCCATTTGTTCACTCTGTGCTTGTAGGTGATCCAATGAACTTCTGTTATTTATGGATATACATTTTTTTGCTTCTGAGAAATTTGGATGTTATCGTTAGGGGCTTTAAGATCAAAATGCTTTAGGAGAATGTTTCTAAGCGTGTTTATAACTATAATCCAACTCATATCAAAATTGTGTTCTTCACTCAATTATAAACTGAATGTGTCTGTGCCATAAAACCATGAATGTCAATATTTAAAAATCTTTACACAAGGCCTTTACCCAAACTCTTTATACATAACTCTTTGAACTCACAATATTGCTGAATATGAGTGTGGCTGTTTACCAGTGAGCTTTAGCTTGACCAGAGCTCTAGTAACTTGGGGATTAATAGAAAATGGCTTTTTGTCATAGCCTTGTGCCTGGCCATAGCCTGGCTAAGGCAGCTCACTGTTCCTATGTTTCCTGGGATGAGATATTAAAGACTATGCCTGCAATAATGGCCATCCAGCCCCTTACTGATATGTCTCTCGGCATAACAGAGGAAGCCCTTGCATGCCGGTCGAGCTGTTTCATTGCATATATTATTAACCCTATCTCTTCTCAGGGGATTTGTACCAATAAACCTGGCAGCCATGGCTTAGTATTACATTTTTAAGGAGTCAGAATAGATGACTACTCAGATCTGCTTTCCTTCAGCCTATGTACTCAGTTTCTATGTAGGTGACTTCCCATTTAAAGTGACATCATTTTTCAGATGAATGTTGTTGAAACAACAAGGTTTATTGATAGTTAGTCAATAGGCCATTGTTGTAATTAAGACCTGAGATAAGTTCTTTTAGATAACAGGCCTTATTGGTCATGGCACTTGAGTGCACACCACTGGAGCAGCGCTGTAACATTAAAGATTAGTTAACAAGCAAAGTAGTAGGGCACCACTGCTAGTCAATTCTAAAACATACCGTACATTTGGCACCCAATTAGTAAAACCCACTTTTAGATCCTTGTGAATGTTGAAATAATTTGCATCTAAATTGTCATATTTATAGATGAGTTAATTAATCTAATTTCTTACATCTTTTTTATTATTGTAGTTGGCCTGAAATCAAAATCCCCTGCGGTTGTTGAGTTTCCATGTGGATGAAGTTATTTTAATTTCTGTGCAGTCACCTTGTTTGTCTTGATCGTGTGTTAAGACACAGAAGGGTCCACTTAAAATTAGAGCAGGAATAAACACCTTGTGGTTTGTTTAGCCATGTGATTCATTGACTTGATGAGCAAGTAAAATATTATAGAAGTTGGTTAGGGAAGTATAATCAACCTGGCCACAGAAACCAGGAAGATTCTCACTTAAAGGGTCAAGACTGGTATGCATGGTGCCTTTAAGCCATTTAACATATTTGAGTGACAGACTTACAGATTTCTCACTTTGCTGGCTGAAGGATTAGATCCAGAAACGTTCTGCATGCTGGTTGATGATCTAACCTTTAGGCTATATGCTACTGTTTGCATTGAAATCCTAAAATCACTGCTGCGAGGTTGATAATGTCAAACCAATTTAGCCTCCTTGTTAGCCAACAGGTCTTCCTGAGATGTTTTTAAGTTGACTGCCTTGGCGAGACTGATGATTGAGCTCTTCTGCACCTTTCTGTTCACCTCATTCCTCTACATCTCTTAAAACAAGCAGAGCAAGGTGACGGGCAGTCCAGCCATTCTGATTGACAGGGTGATCCGACATCTGTTGGAGTGATTGACAGACAGCGGGACGTCCTTATTAGATTCCATTTCTTTTTTGCGCTACCGCCATAATTGCTGACATTTATCCAGTGTTTCATGGTGTTTGCTAATGTATTAATGCAGCCACTCTAAGGGCTCTGAGCCGGGCTCCTCGGCTCCCGGCTTTTAATGGATTCTCCAGTTGACGGGCCCATGCAGCCTTATTGAGGCCTGCTGGTTGCCGTAGCGACAGGGCTCAGCGATAAGCCGAGACAGAGCCCTGTGTGTTATTGCTGTCTTCCTGTGACATTCAGTAGGGCCAGGCACAGTGAGAAAGACATACGCTCTATGGGGAAGAGACTGTATGTTCAGAATCTCTAGCTCCTACTGATGAACAAAATGCATCACTCTTTATATCACCTGACCACTGTGATGGGAACGCTCAAGTCAAGTTCCAAGTAATAAAGAAAGCGTTTTGTGCATAAAGATTGAACCCTTACCTTTTGCAACAGAATATAAAATTAAGGCTCAAGGATAGGTATAACCAAAACAGGGATAACTGCCTTGATTGGGGATAGATATGTGTCACCTTGCTCATTAAGGGATTGTATTCATCAGCCTTTTAAGTTACTGGTCCGATTCTCTAGAAGTGTGGCTACCTGCTGCACAGCTGGAAAAGTCTCAAGGAAAATAATCATTTTGTTTTATCCTTTAGGGTTTTTTTTTTTTAACTTCATCTTTTCCAGTTTTAAGATGAATGAACACAACTTTAAGTGATCTGCTCACCACATTCACACTAAGCAGTGGTGAACGCTATGCTACCTGCAACATCATCCAACATGACCAATTTGGCGATGGGTCAGCGATGCTCTGAGGAGGCAGATCCTTTGAGGGTCGCTCAGACCTCCACGTGCTAAACCTGACTGCTGTTAGGTACCAGGATTCTGTCCTCTTACCCATCTTCAGACCTTACGCTGGTGCAGTGGGCCCTAGGTTCCTCCTGGTGCAGGACAATGCCTGGCCTCATGTGGCCAGTATGTTTAGGCAATTCCTGGATGAAGGCATTAATGCCCTCACAGTCCCCAGACCTGAATCCAATTGAGAATTTCTGGGATGTTATTTATCGGTGCAGCCAACGCTGGCAAGTAGTGCAATGGGCTGTCCAAGTGCTCACTGATGCCCTGATCCAGGTCTGGGAGGAGATCCCCCAGGACCACCATTCGCCGTCTCATCAGCAGCGTGCCCAGATGTTTTTGTGAGTGCATACAGGCACATGGGGGCCATACACACTGCTGAGTCACATTATGAGTGCATACAGGCACATGGGGGCCATACACACTACTGAGTCACATTATGAGTGCATACAGGCACATGGGGGCCATACACACTGCTGAGTCACATTATGAGTGCATAAAGGCACATGGGGGCCATACACACTGCTGAGTCACATTATGAGTGCATAAAGTGTGACTCAGCAGTGACTTAAAGAAATATCCAAATAGTGTTATTTTCCCACCCACTGGATGTGCATGGGGTTGGTTGACTATTGCAAATGGCAGGGCCCTATGAAATGTGTTTAGGGGGTCTTC